>JANHGB010028782.1:10000-23287 GCA_026283785.1 Coracopsis vasa | reverse complement strand
GGACCTTGCACTTGTCATGGTTAAACTTCATAAGGTTGGCATCAGCCCACCTTACAAGCGTGTCAAGGTCCCTCTGGTATTTTTATGAGGCTTTTCTTAAGGAAAACATGACCAGTTTCCACCTCAAAACTCAGTTTGTAATCCCCTCACAGGAGAAATGTAAGGGCTATAAAAATGGCCTTTGTAGTAGAAATAATCCTTTTCTCCCCAGGACAGTGGAGCTATAATGTTCATGGATTTATTTTTTCATATGCTTTGAATTCTTAAATATGGGACTTACAAAAATACATGCAACATACAGGATTTCGGATATCAAAAGGCATTGCTCAATTTTTAGCAGATATTTTACACCTTCTAAGCTGTTTGTATTGGTACTCGATTCCCAGTCCTGGGGGTTTATGTCAAAACCTTTTGCAACTAGCAGTTTACTAGTCTTGTTTTGATCTCAGCATCACAATTATCTATGGAGAGCCTGATCTGGTAAAATACTTACTTTATACATACTTGGAATGTGTCACCTTGTGGGACTCAAATACAATTACAAAAACCTGCCATTTGAAGAGATCGGGTTTTTTTCCCTTTTAGCTCATTTTAAGAAGTCATATGTACAAGTGTGATTTAATAATAGTTTGGTGACTTGGGAACTGCCTCAATGAGCAGGTGTAAAGCTTGAAATGTAAGCACTGAGAAGATCAGCGCGTGTTTTGCTGATGATACTTTAAGGAAAGTGGTTTAGATTTGTGGGACATTTTTTCCCAGGTGGATGTAAACATTGGCCTTCACATGTCTCTGATTTAAACCAAATTACTATATTTGAGAAAAGAAGGGCTTTTAAGAAGGGGAAAAAGTGTGAGCTAATTTGTGTAGTGTTTATTAACCAAAAAAGAGGTAGAAGCAAACAATATGCTGGAAAAGTATAGATATGATTATTCAATAGAAATTTGAGGAAATTATCCTAGCACAGTCCAAGAGACTAATGAGTCCATATTAAGAAAATGGCACAGTGCAGGTCACCTTATTATAAAACAGGATATTACAGAAATGGAGAAGGTGCAGCTGAGGGCAAACAGAGTGCCACAGCAATACAATGATCTTAGTTATTCAGAAAGGTTAGAGAAACAAGATCCACAGGCTAGGGAAAAGAATAAAGATTGAGATAGAGCCTCAGCGAAGTCTGCCAGAGTGTTTTCATACAATAGGTATAACAGCATTGAAGACAATACCTACAAGAGGATATTTGAACTTTTATTAGTAAAAGTGTAGGGTACAAACCTGAGTAAGGGCTCAGTCATTTAGATTCATTTGCTCAATATGTAGTAAATAATACGGAGTATAAGTTATGATAAAATGGCTTTATGTGGTTTAAAATATAGAGCCAATTAAATGGATATGCGTTTTCCCACTTCCAAAGGAATGCCTGAACATATTTATAGCACCCCTTGCAAGTATTTTGTGAAGCCTATGTGGTCTTATATCTAGCCAAATACACATTTAGGTTTGGTTTTCCGATAGGCCAAAAAATGAGACATCAAATGTTACAAAAACACAGAGAGAAAAGTCAAGCAGGAAGGCTTCATGGTGGTGCCTGTGTAATTCAGCTCTTTCCAAAATAATATTCTGATCCATTCTTTTTTTCCTTTAATTATGTAGCAGACAATGGAGTACTGCACAAACATTACATCTGAATATAGATTTACTTGTAAACATCCTGTAGTACTGAGTGAACAATCAAAACCTGAAGCCTACTGCATTGCTCCGTTGTCAGTCAAGAAAGGCTATTTTATTCAGTAAATGTACTGCTGGTTTCATGCATTACAACAACTGGTACTTTTATAAATATAAAAACCTTCATGAGAATATTGATTAGTCTGGATTATTTTCAACACAATTTAGAACTGCAGTTGGTACTCATAGTAGGCTTTTAGTCTGTTTTAAACACGTTTATACTTTGGAGCAATGGCAGTCTCCACTCAATGGAGCATATCCATCAAGGATGTAGATATGTAATCCTAGAACTAAAGTGTCAGTCCTAAGGATAAGGGGTATTCAGTAGATTGTTTCAGCATTCCCTTTTCACCAAGCAAGCTACATTCTCTGTCCTTGCTGGATCCCTGATAATTAGTCTCATCTATCTGTAATGTGCTAAAACTACAGGGACTAAGTATGACTTCTGATGTGGAGAGAATATATTTAATTTGTCTTTAAATTTGTAAAATTTTCCTAGTATCATTAAATACAAAATGCTTGGTCTATAAGTTTTAAAAGGGTAAATGAAATAGTGTTGCATTTAGAGAAAAACATTAGTTAGACTAGCTCATATATCTAGATGTTTTTGCAATTACTGGCAGGGAAAAAAACAGATTAAAAAGAATTAGCATTTCATTGTGTGCTTGGAAATTAGGTACCAAAAAGGTGTGGAAGTAGGTCTGAATAAGAGAGAACTCATATGTTTGGGGAGAAAAAGTGATCACTTAAGAGTCCATGGTGTGCATCTGAAAATCCCATTAGAGGCTGTCAAGCTGCATTGGTCAGACAAAAAGAATATGAAATGGTACCAATTAATACCGATACTGTTGAGTGCATGGCAATAGCTTCTACTCCTGATTTACAGAGGACAATACAACTGAGTGGAAATGATTTTGATACACTTGCATTTGTGGCTATAAGTCATATTGTTTATAAAGAGATCTAACTACTACAGTGTAGTGACATTAGACCTTGATTCCCAGTCCAGTGTCTGGGATGATACTGCTGGTTCTGCCACTAATTTTTCCGATGACCTTGACCAGATCACTTATCTTTGTAAATTCTTCATGTACTGGGTTTTGTTATATCTTGTTATATCAACATATCTATATATATGTTGTCTTAAGCCTCTACAGTCTTCTGGAGAAATGCTTTTTCATAGTGTTTGTACAGTCTGCAGCAGAATGAGCCTATGATCTTCTCTAGGGAGACTTTAAATACCATGAAATCATGCAAGCAGCAGAAGGACCATGGAACAGAAAGGGAGAAAATCAGTGGGATTTGGGGGATCAAGGAATTTTAAAGAGTTTCAAATATACAGATTCCTTGCACTGAAATAGCTCCTAAGCTGATTCAAAATTTGATCTATTTGCTCAGCATGTTTCCATGTCCTTGAAACAATTTATTTGTGACTGTTACACATTTTTACAGATTAGGAGCAGAGAGCTTTGATATAATTCTTTCCAAACGATGAATAGTAGGTCCCTAGTACTACTAAAACCTGACATTCTTGATTCTTAATTAAGGAGTAAACAGTATGCTACTTAAATAGAAGTCTGATCTTCAGAGCTGTGGAATCTTCTGCCAGAAAAATGGTTCTGAGGACTCTATCCTCAGGCATCAGTAGAAAGAAAGGACGAGTCAGTCCTCTTCCAGGCTGATTGGAACCTTCTCCACCTCCTTTTTTTTCTCCATCTTTATTCTCCAAGGTGTCCACCACGGTTGGTGATTGAAATTGCCACTCTGAAGGTCTCAAGGGGCTATTCAGCCAAAGATTATGGAACCACAGTCTTCATATGTACATTATGTCCATTGTACAGTAATTTCTGTTGTTGTGCTATAGAGTAGGGATGCCTTAGCTAAATAGCAATCTTGTTGTGACAGAAACGTGTCCAAAGCAGACTAATGGCTGTTATATTTAAAATGTTCTTCAGCTGCTTTTTAGCCAGTGAGCTCTCCCAGGCAGCTGTCTCACTGTAGTTACAGGGCTGCCTGTCTTGGGCAGACACCATGGACACTGCCGTGCAAAATTCCTATGGGGTGGCACCCCAGCCTAGCAGAGCTATAAGCTGTAGCACAGATGGCTTGGTGACTGAGATTAAACCAAAGCTCTTCTGAAGGGTGTAATTTTAATAACAGATAAGGATTCTTTTACTGAGGCAACATATCCCATTTCCTTTTTTTTATCCTCTCTTTTTGGAGGGCTGCTGGTTTAGGAGGAGAATTGCCTAGACTTTCATTTACCAGCCAGTATAGTTTTTTCCTACATAGTATCAATCATAAGTGTTTAGAGAGAGCAAGCCAAATGGAATGAAAGAGTACAAGCAGTGTTTTTCCCCATATTTATCACTTCTTCTGGTGACTCATCACTACAATAAGACAAAAGATCATTTTGTTCTTGACTTATTAATAGAAAAGGGGATTTATGTGCTATCTGGTTAAAATATGCTCTAGTATTTATCAGCCACCAGCAACTTTTAAATTCTCTACTGAGAAATAGTTTAGTAGACTGAATTTATCTCTGTTACTCAACACTAGAAGAAGCCTAGGAGAGTCTAGAAGCAGTTAGAATATGTGAAAGACTAATTTTTACATTAGCTAGTCTCAGGTGATGATCAGACAGATAGTTTACAAGCACTTTGGTAGAGAAAAATGAAACTGATGACTATATGATCAGACATCATGCTCTTTCTGCTTGACTAGCTAACATCCTATTTTCAGTGCATAAATTCTACATGGTACCCTTTAAAATGCACTCAAAAGCATGTAACCTTCACTCTTCCTTTTTTCCCCCATGTTTATGGACCATCTTGGTGATTCTAAACAGAGTTTCTTCCAGCTGAAGTGAAACAAGATCAGTTTAGAAGAGTTTCACAATGTAGTTCCAGTGTTTCATCAGATAAGTGTTTTATAGCTCACTAGTGAACATAGTTGTGTATTTCATTTTCTGTCATCAGCATGAACCTATGTTTCACACACACATTTTATAGCCGCAAGTTCTGATACTCAGAATCTGCTCCGACTTATAGTTTTGGCAACTCATTAAGTTTCTTATATGCACATGAGAGCCCATTTACACTTCCAACAGGCACTCCTTATTTCTCTGAACAGGTAACTCAGGTGAACAACAGCAATTAAAAGCCACATAATCCTGTAGCCTAACTCCCAAACAGAAACACTGTTTTATATTCACATGTAATGCTCTCATCTTATAAATGAGGTTGTTTGTCTTGCATATCAAAGAAAACAACAGCACTACTATGAGCACAAGTTCCCAGGCCATGGGGTGGACCTGCCTGTGTTGTATGAATGCTCATTTTAAGCCTTACTGGGCAGTTAATTGGGTTCAGACTGAAAAATGACTGTCTCTAAGGTGCCATTCTCCATTTCTTGCCCATTCAATGACGAAGCAGTGTTAATCACTTTCCAAACTTAAATTAGATATTAGGAAGAAATTCTTTACTTCCGGGACGCTGAGGTGCTGGCACAGGTTGCCCAGAGAAGCTCTGGCTGCCCCATCCCTGGCAGTGTTCAAGGTCAGGTTGGACGGAGCTTTGAGAAGCCTGGTCTAGTGGCAGGTATCCTGGCTGTGGCAGGGGGGTGGAACCAGATCAGCCTTAAGATCCCTTCCAACCCAAACCATTTTATGATTCTATGAAATAGTCTTTCTTATGATTTTTAACTTTCTTTTCTAAGCAAAGTTTAATGGAAGAAATTAATGTTGAGCAACTAAAAGGTTAAAAATGTGACAATCATGAGGTAGTTATGAATACACAGTTAAAAAGTGAATCCCCAATAAAATAAATAATACAATAAATAAAACAAAGCTGTGTAATCCAAAGAAAACCAACCACAGCTAATAAATACCCTCTCTACCTTATCACCACTTCTGGTGTAGATTTCTCATGTTTGTAAATGTATCTTCAGTATCTGCATTTACACAATACTGATTCATTCACTGCAACTTGAGGATCTAGATCATGCTCTTCCTAATTCTCTAATCACTAGTTTTTTTCCTCTATAGAAGGATATTGTCCCAATTACATTGGATGCAAAGACTGGAAAAGGTAGAAGGAAAAACGACATGCAGGCTTTGCTCACTCATTCCACTGTGCTTAATGTTTTCTTGTCATTCTGCACCTACTTTGCTATCACTTGGCCTGATTAACTGAATATCACTGGATGAAGAAAAAATCCTTCTGATTTTTTCACTGCATTTTTCAGGCAGAAAATATATTAGTGATACAATTTTTGTTTGCAAGAAATGGAAAAGAGCTGTTACGATCTCACTGCACAAAGTTATATATAGAATGTGCATGCTAATGACTAGAAGGTGTTGATTAACATCATACTTTTATTTCACACAAAGATGTGTGAACCTTTCATAACAAAACTTGTAAGAAAGCAGAATTTGCCTCATGTATGTGTTTGTTTATTAAAGTGATACAGTCAGCAGTTCACCTAAGTCAAACTAACTTTCAGCACATCTCATAGCCTTGCTGGGCAGGAATTACATTCTTCTTGTCTTCCCCTCACCCCAGCCCCTGCCCCCAGCCTGCCCAGTCAAGATTACAGTTTGTATTTTACTCGCTATTAAAATAAGCACCTTTAGAATAAGCAGTTTGAGTGTTGCTCAGGACTCCATCAGCCCCACATACAGGTCCATGAGTAGGCAAATGGCTCTTCTCAGCTGTCAGCAGAAGGCTGAGCTGATCAGCAGCCCCGGAAGAGCCAGGGAAGAAAAGAATCAGAATAACTGAATGAAATAAACCAGTGGGTTGCTGAGGGAAAAGGAAGGCCACTCAAATTCAGAGAGTATTTGACAAAGGTGGGCTTTAGAAATAGTTTTTGGTGGGGTTTTTTTTGCATAGGAAATAAAATTGCCATCTCAGCTCTACTTTGTTCTCACTCCGTGCCAGCTCAAGCTGACTTTGTTTCTGTAATGGCTGGGAAAGGCTTTTCAGAGGCAGATCTGAGAGTCAGCTAGAGTGGCTAAGGAAAGGAATTCCTCTCCTTAAGTGGGCAACTGTGTTGGCAATGGGTATTTTAGATGAAATGTGTGGTTCTGCATGCTTGTTTATGCTGTGCTGAAGATCCTGTTATTGCTTTTGTTGGTAGATAATTTCATTTGACAAAGTGTTGCAGATTCATCTTTATGTATGAATTTATGAGTACAGAGTGGGAAGTATAAAAAAATAATACAGAACTGAACATGCAGAGTCACAGCGCACAAATTACAACATTCAGCAGTTCAAAAATGCCAAGACAGATGATTTTAATTTTTCTTAGTACCTCTGTGTTTGTAAAGCTTTAGCTTTTGTTCATGGTGATAAACATCAGGTAATCAAACTCACTGAAGAACAGAATAAACACTGTTTCAAAACTTGGTTGCATGAGAAAAGAGAGCATACTGCTCACATTTAGCCAGTACTCCTGTGAACGTGTGATGTGTTGTCAACATCTGAATTTCCTATTCTAACCTATGATGTGGGGTTAATGAGTAAAATTAAGTTTTTCTCTATGGCCCATCTATGCATAGGCTAAGATAGTGTTTGTACAATAGGTCGTGGGGCAGGGTGAAATGCTGTCACCTCCCAAATCCTTGATAACACTCAACTAGTTTCAAAAGATACTTTGGTTTTATAAGTCGCTTTATGCTCTCTCTAGCTTTTAGAACACACTGTAATTCTCAGTAACTTACCTGACATCTGAAGAAAAAATAATGAAAATATAAAAAGGTTTTTTTATTTAGGGATTCCAGCATTTCTTTCCTGAAACATTTTCATGAATATGGTAATATAATGTGAAGAAGAAGCAAAGCAAAAGCTTACAATGTGATTAGATAATTTTTTCTTTGTAGGGTCTCAAATAAATGATATTTCTTCCGGTTCATTGTCTTAATTAATTGGTCCTACTGACTTTACTCATCTTCGAATGCCACTTCTGATTTTTCCATCCTATGGTGGTCTCAGAGATCTGGCTTTTCTTTTCCACTGGACTTTATAGCTTTCTTCTAGTATTTGAAATTATTCAATCTGCTGTCTCTTCCCATCTGATTAATCTAACAAGTATTCCCACCTCCTGAAAGGGGGAGGAGAGATATGCTAGTTCATATCCATTCTGAATTAACGCTGCAACTGGGCATGCTGTTTTATGATAATTACTGGAAATCAGCACGTTAGAATGTCTGTGTTACACATCAATGAGATAATGTTATTAAAGTATTTCTTACCTTAAAGAACATAAAAGTTGAATTAAATTCTAAAAGGATTACTACTGATTTTGAGTAACATGTATCCACTTCTCAACAATAAAATGCATTAATTGGCCTGTCAAGCATAAAAATTACCTTACAGTGGAACTTGGAGTGGCTTCTGAAATAACACAAACATGGGAAAAAAAGAACAAGTCTTGAGATAAGAACTTTACCAGATTCCAGGAGTTGCTTTATACTTCATATGAAAACTCCTCCCCCTTCCCCCCCCCCATTTAAATAAGAGCACATAATTAAATAAACAAAATGGCAGAAATATAATGAAAGGAGATTTCCAGAAGAAAATCTACACAGGAATGATTCCATGAAGCCAAATGGAGGATGCAGCTGGTGGCTGGAGAACTGCTACCACTGCCCCAGGACTCCAGCTCAGGCTGAGGGAATTCTTGTATTCAGTGGTCATAAACGCCACTCCAGCATCTACCGGATCTCATTAACTACCACATGTTTCTGCTTGATATAGAAGTTTACCCATAGGTGATAAATTGTG
Source organism: Coracopsis vasa (assembly GCA_026283785.1). Taxonomy (NCBI): domain Eukaryota; kingdom Metazoa; phylum Chordata; class Aves; order Psittaciformes; family Psittacidae; genus Coracopsis; species Coracopsis vasa. Next base: position 14,777 of record JANHGB010028782.1, on the reverse strand, counting down.
GGCTCTGCAGTAGTGATGATACTGCAATGCCCTTCCTTCACTAAAACACTTGGGTTATTACATTATAGGATTAAAAATGTGTGTATGACATAAATATTTAATTTCAATGCTTGCCCTATATTCTTGTATAATAAACAAAAACCAGTCCTGAAATAAAGTCCATAGATCTGGCTGTTTTGTGAAGTACAGGTTTCCCCTCTACACCACACTGGATCTAACTATTCATTGTACAGGAGAGAAATAATATGACAAAAGGAATCAACAGAAAGACCTTGAAAATCTTAATCTGTTTTTCTTTTCTCAGTACAAGACTTGTTTAAAGACAGGAAAGATGCTACTGCAGTACAAAATGAACCATAAAGCTAGACAGTGTTGCTTGATCTTGTTTTGATTCACATCCACACAAGTTACTAGCAAGCTACTTATATATATATACACACACAGAAATAGATACAGTTGTTAATGCTGACTGTATTAAAAAAGATATAATCTCAGTTTGATAGGAGCTAAGGGGAAAAATCAGGTAACATGACAATGTTCATATGGAAAATGAGGAAATTTCATTAAAAAATTAAAAGCATAAAAAACATTACAGCCCAAGTTTGGTTTTATTTTGTTTTTTTTTTGTCAGAGATTTACTGTAAAAATGTGAACAATATATCAGTACTGTAGACTCTGGAAAATACCACCTGAACTCAGCTACCTGTTAGAAATATTCTAGACCTCAGTTTGGAAGCCAGAAGAACCTGCTGAAAAGCTGATGACCACACAACTACTAATACAAGTGGTATTAAAAAAGGAAGAAATTTTACCTTTTATATTTGCTTCAGCTTTGATTTGACACAAATGGAAAGAATCTAGTAAGAATATCAGTCTTTGATACAGCAACTTAAAATGCTTTTAACCTTTAGTAATATTTTGTCCCTATTTTCTCACAGGACTTCTGATTTCTGCATTCTGAGCTAAGGTGCTTTCTTTCATTTAGCTGCAGACTATGGCTATGCTATGAGAGGTAAACTTCACTTTGCTCTGTTATTTGACCTCCTAGCTCAGTTGGCTACATACTACAAGGTTGTCTATCTTCAGAGGTCTTTAAAAGTCTTACCTAAATATTCACTGAAATTATTTAGAGCCACACTATGCTTTTGATCTGCATGAATAGTTTCCACAGATTTTACAGATGTTTCCGGCGTACAGTGTTAAATTAGACTGTAAAAATAAATGCACCCCTATCATTACCGCTTGGCTACTCAATGGACAAAAATTATTATAATTTTTTGACGTTTGAAGCTGTTGATTTTGGGGTCTTTGATTGTGAAAGGATTTAGGATCTCACATACGTCCCTTGAGTATCATTTATACTTTTAATGGGACATATAACCAATTTTCCATTGATTTTCCTTGACTTTTCTGCCCTGTAAACATTATACATCTGTAATAAATCTCAGGCCCAGGCTCCACTGTCCAGTTTGCCTCTAAGGAAGGCCCAGAATGCAGTAAAAATACCACTCTTCTGCATAGAAATTGCCAGGAGAACACAAAATAAAGAACTATCACAGAGAATTTTACTTCCCTACAGTGAGAAAATAACCTATAGCAGCTTTTTCCTCAGGACTGTATCGACAGGGCTGGAGAAGCAACTGAAGACTGACACATTTTGAGTAACAGGTCCATGATTCCGCATCCTCTGTCTGCATATCACACAGTGATTCAACACGGTCTTCAGACATAGTCAGACTAGTTGAAGTTTTCACTTCCTTCCCACATGCTTGTTAGTGGCTATTCGCAAATGCAGGTTTCTAATGTAACATTTGGGCTCTGAAATATAAATATACATGTATATACCTTTGCTCTTTAAAAAAAGTTAAAAAAAGAGAAGCATTTTAATGGCATGTATTTACAACCAGATACATCCATTAGGATCAAAAATCTTCCACATGCGTAGACATGGCTTTCATTTGATCTAATAACAGCATCACTCAGCTTCTTAATAAGTAAGCATCATGGTTATGATATGTCATTATTTTTCTGCTTTGTGGAAGTGCTGAAGGAAAATATTTTCTAGCATACAGATACAACTGCTATAATTGCACTGACCTGTATCTAATGTGTATTTTGAATTTTTACAAATTTATTTAGGGGAAAGTTACATAGAAAGCATGTTTTTACAGGCATTTAGTTAAAGTCAATATACAAGTTAAGTGCTGTTCTGAGAACTTCCTTAAGAGATATTAAAGCAGTCTGAGAAACCTGGTCTAGTGGCAGGTGTCCTGGCCCATGCCAGGGGGGCTGGAAGATGATCTTTAAGGTCGCTTCAAACCCAAACCATTCTATGATTCTATAATTTAATATGAAGCTCTTCAGACCTAAGTACCTTAAGACCTAATCCTAATACTGATTATGACATTGAAAGAACCCAACAAACACCACTTCCCTGAAATTAAAAAAAAAAGTATCTTTAGACAAGCGAGAGGCACAAGGCAGAGTCTGTTATGTGCTGCTCAACTGTAGCAACCAGCATTTTGAACAAGTCAGTGAGTAGCAGACATACATGCAAATGGACACATGCAGAAATTCTGAGTGGGTAAATCACACGACACAGCTGATTAATTACATTTCCATCCATTGCTTTCCAAAACCAATCATAAAAAAAACCCCAAACCCAATATAAACGACAAAAATGCCTTATGAGGGATTACTTAAGAATCAAGTCTTCCATTAAATAACACTGTCAAAAAGAAGTTTAATAAATTCTCTTCAGGTTTTTAGCAATGAGCTGTATCTTGCAAAATAACACACATGATGATATGTGCTGTTATTGATGGTTTGGGGTTTTTTCCTTTTTCTTTTTTTTTTTTTGATAAAACTAGGTATGCTTCGTGTATCCTAAGCCCTATATAACCAAGTTACAGCAAGCTCTTTAAGGTGGAAGAAGGTTCTTCCCAGAAAGAATAAACCCCTGTGGGTTATAAATGGATCAAAAAGAATTCTCCTTTTTTTATTTATACTCCAGAAACGTAAGCAAGTGAATGAAATGGTTTCATATACATTTTTACATCCATCAGCAGTGAGAACACTGGTCATACATCAATTCTATGGTAAAATGTACATCCTTTTTTTGCTAAGAATCCCAAATTTAATGGAGAAAACCCCTCCATAGTGATTTAATTCTTGAAATAACAAGGGCAAAATGAGCTGGTTAATAGCTTTAGAGCAATAATAAAGCCACCCTTCCAGAATGCACATTATTGTTAGAATGTGCAGGCAAAATAATAACAATGATTTAAAAAAAAAAATAAATATCCAAATTGTGAATGCCCAATTTGAGCACGTTTGTAAATCAGCCTATGGAGGACTCAGAACATTTGAGTCCAGGCTGGTTTATTCTAAGTGCAGTTCAGTAGCTCTGATCCTAGCTGACTGTGCCTGGATTCCCTAATCACAAAGAAAGAAATGCATTCTTATGAAGTTAATCAGCTGTAGACACAGAATGCTGATGACAGTTTCCTCATCTCTGCTTTATCTAAAGAAAACCCAGTTAGTGGTAATTCTACCAAATACTTGTAACATTCACATGAAACTTTAATTGATTTTCAAACAGTACAACTGTGCCATGAATTCAACCACACAGAATATAAGCCTTAAGCCCACTAGGTTTAAGCAATTGTGACTTTGTAGACTAAAACTATGTAAAATAAAATCTGATAACTCCCTGGTGTTAGAGGTAGACAGTTTTCTTTCAAATCCTAGGTTTGGTCCTTTATTTTATTCAGCAGTGAAAGCCATGAATACAGAACGAATAACAGCTGTTACATTTCTCAACCATGACTTCTAACGTCAGAGAATTCAAGGTATGAACACAGTACACGGTAATGAAAAGTATAAAAAATTAGTTTACCTCAAAAAAGATAAATAAAACAGGTATAACCCACCAATACATAAACAGATGTTTGTGCTACAGTTAAAATTTGCTGTATACAAAAGATCATAATCCCCGTCCTCGGCTTATGATAGAAGCAAGAATACATGAGCCATTTAAATTGTCAGACATTATGCTTTATAAGGTATGCACAGAAGTTCAAGCAATAAATACATACATTAGTTCAAAGCCTTACAATAGCTACGCAAAGCAGATGCAGAAAAGCAGATTTGCTATTACTAGCAAGCAATGATATAAGAGTAAAAATTCATGAAATGCATTAAAGCAACATTTTTCTTAGAAAAAGTCTGGTCATTTATGGGTCCACCAACATTTTTACATAATATGCACAATTATCAAAATACAGACCAAGCATCTCAGAAAACTCCAAAAAACCTAAAATCTATTTTCAAAGCAATTGCAGTTTTGGAGGTTTTTCTGGTATAATGTGCAAGCAGCTATTTTTTTTTTTAATTGTATTTATATAAAACCCATGCAAAACTCTACAGGTATATGCATTCTGTGGCTGAGACTTCCTTTCAAAAGTTTTGTAACTGAGGTATGCATACTTTAGCATTGTAGTCTTAGGCCACCTTCCTGATGGTAACAATTACCACATTTACTTCCAGTCCATCAAAGTCTCTTGAACATGCACTCAAAACACCCATCGTTCCCTTTCAGATATTCCCCACATCAGAATCTTAGACGACTGATTGACTGAAAACCGCTTACAAGGTGGGTCCTTCTCTTGATGTAATTACTGTTGTAATTAAACTTTCTGTTGATCATGACCCAAAGACAAACATAATGAAAAGTAGCAGTTACTGTGACGTTCTCACAATTCATGCAATCTGCCAT
>JANHGB010028782.1:0-2500 GCA_026283785.1 Coracopsis vasa | reverse complement strand
CTGGACATGAGCTGACAATATGCACTTGCCACCCAGAAAGCCAGTCTTATCCTGGGCTGCATAAAATCCTGGGCTGCATAAAAAGAAGTGTCACCAGCACGCTGAGGGAGGTGATTCTCCCCCTGTGCTCTGCTCTGAGATCCTACCTGGAGTATTGCATCCAGCTCTGAGGTCCCCAGTACTAGACAACATGGACCTGTCGGAGTGGGTCTAGAGAAGGGCCACAAAAATGGTCAGAGGGCTCTAACACCTCTCCTATGAAGAAAGGCTGAGAGAGTTGGGGGTGTTCAGCCTGAAGAAGAAAAGGCTCTGGGGAGACCTTATCATGACCTTTCAATACTTCAAGGGGGCTTTGTAAGAAAGATGGAGACTTTTTACCAAGGCCTCTAGTGACAGAACAAGGGACAACATTTTTTAACTTGAGACATAAGGAAGAAATCTTCTACAATGTGGGTGCTGCGACACTGGAACACTTTGCCCAGGGAAGCTATGGATGCCCCATGCCTGGAAGTGGGTTGGATGGGGTTTTCAGCAACCTGATCTAATGAAGGATGTCCCCACCCACAGCAAGGGGCTTGGACTAGATCTTTAAATGTCCCTTCCATCCCAAATCACTCTACGACTCAATGTTATGCTTTCCTTTCCATGCTTAAAAAATTCTGACTACAGAACTTTTATTTTTTACCATATGAGTTCAGTTCCTTTAAGGGTGGTGTCCAGGTTGTTTTTATTACATTTATGTGGTTGGAATGCTGCCACTGTACAAACAGGGAAGATTACAAGAAATAGCCATTAAAAAAGCACTACAAATTAGAGATACTAGTTCCCCTTGTGCTGTAATTTTTTAGTATTGAGAACTTCTTTTTTGCAAGGACAGTTCCAAGATTGTTTTGATGACTAATCAGTGGAAGAATTAATAGCTTAAAAGACTAATATTTTTTGTCAACTATACTTTCTTCCAGATCAACAGTAAATCAAGACCAAATCAAGCAGTTCAGTTTTTCCATGCAAAAATAAATTTCAAAGGCTTAAGAGTACAGCTTGTAGAAAATGTTGCCATACAAACACCTCTTTCTGGAAGTGTAAGCACAAGGAATATAACATTGGCTCTTGAAACTAACATTTCTCTCAGGTCTAGAGTTTGGTTTTCAAAATCAGAGGTTGAAAGGCAAAGTTCGGGCATGTTGTTTAGAGATGCAAAAGATCTTACATTTCTAGCATTTTCTGTATATTTTGAGGAGGATTGATTAATTGATGGCTTGACTTCGCGAACGAAGATTTTGGAAGGGTTTTACCCATGAACACTGCAATTGCGAACAGGGCTAAAAGGGCAATGTGGGATAGGCAGGTCCTGGTGAAAAAGGGCTGCTTGGTCATACATGATGTTTCCAAACAAGAGTGACATCTCCTGGGTCAATTTCAAGAGACCAAATGTCCTGAACCGCCTGCATGCAGGGTTGGGTCTGCAGCTCCCGGTGCACCTTTATCACCTGCCGTTTTGTCCCTCGCCTGTCGTTACGGGGCTTTGTGAGTGTGAGGAAACCCTTCGAGCATGCGCAGAGGATTTTTTAGGTGAGGCGCAGCATGTGCAAAACTGGCCTTACCCTTTACACCTGAGGTTTATCTGCCAGGGCCTAGATGACTAGGACCGTGACAGCAAAGTCCTCAGGTCGTACGTTTGATTAGAGTGTCCTTCTCTAGGTGGAAGGCCTTACAAGGCTAGATGAGCTCCATCTGCCCGGGTTTGAAGTTAGAGTTTTCCTTCTCCTAGTATGGCTGCACAAGGGCTAGGGAGCAGGGCTGTAATGATTTAGCGCCGGGTGCCCCACGATCATGCGGTACGCGATGGGGCAGAGGCGGCGCCGCATCCGTCTGCCCCTCCGGTCCCGACCACGAGAGGCGCTCAGCACCAGGACCGCCCCAGGGAGGCGGGCAGCCGGCTATCGCAAGCCCACTATAAAATATACATATGAAAAACAAAACCATTTTTTTTCTTTTCCATAAGCAAACCAAGATTTGACCACCCCTCTTTTAAATTGCTGAATACATTCCTATCTTGAAAACTTTCAATATAGCATGATACATCTCAAGATACTCATTGTATATAGAAGGCAAAATATTCAGATTGGTATTTGTTTGTAACTAACATGAAAATTTGTTTGCGTGCATGCTTCAATATATTTAAACATAAATTCCAAAGAATATATGCCATGTCTTTTTATTAATAACTATGCTACTTAACTCCTAACAACAAGTCATAGCTCAGTGATGTCTGAGTTCTGATCAAAACTTATCTATAAACAATTGGAATTTGTATTTGAATGATGATTAAATTGATTGAACAATCCTGTGTTCAGGATTAGTCAGTATTTTTCATTAATGACACAGAAGATAGAATTGAAAGCATGGTTATTATCTTTGCAGACTCTTTCACGGACACCCCCTTGTCGTGGGGAAAGAGCTTGCGTGCCCTTGTGAGGTTGTGAGCTATGCTGATGGT
>JANHGB010028781.1:0-35802 GCA_026283785.1 Coracopsis vasa | reverse complement strand
CATTCTCAGGCACCTTTGGAACGGCCACAGTGACCATTTCTTCCCAGCAGGACACTGGGGCTAACCAGATAAGGTCTCTACTTCATTTTCCACCTTTTTTCCAATCTGTCCTATTGCTATCTCCTTTGTTACAATAATTTCCCTTTCTTACAATAACTGTCTTTTTGTAATTTGTAATAAACAAACTGTCCGATTACTTGACCTAGTTTGTGTCTTAATTTCACTCTTGGAATCACAAACTGAAACAGGGTTTGGAACTGGGGTTTTTCTCCAATCGGATCCTGACAATCATGTATCAATAATAATGCACCAATCACATTATCAACATTAACAGAAACAATTCAATGACAGCCAGTGTTTGTGATTAAAGTTACTGTAAAATTTGGTAGAAGTCAACTCTATCCTATGGCAGCAGTCTAGCAAGAGCTTTCAAAAAAATCACACATGCACAGTATACACAACTGTACTGGTCTAGCATTTCATTTCTTTGATAAACGTAACTTAAGCTCTCACTTGCAAATCTTTTCAAGTATTAACTTGTCACTTGAATACAGCTATAAGACTTTATTTCCAAGATGTTCAGACTCAGTCAGCGTTTAATGGTAAACAAGCAACTCAAAGATTTTGTTATGCGGTACATCCCCTTAATGATGAAGCTAAACATGTTCCCTCAGTAGTGACAAATCATAACAAAAAAAAACATCTTAGGATAGAAAAGTAAATTCTGAGCCTGGCTATAAATAAGTAACTGTTATCTGAATACCACAGCACTAATACATGTACAGTCTAGACCTTTTTCCTCCTCCTTCAAAATAAGGGGGTGGGGAGTATAGGAAGAGTGTATGTTGCTCAGGTTATTTGTGTTATTACAGAATGAATCATTTTGTCTATTGCTCATTTTAATGTTATTCCTTCAGTCTGAAACAGTAAAATCAATGCTTTTTGGTTAAAGGACTTCGTTTTTATTTACTCTCTGCAAATCCATGGGGAATTCAACAAAGTTTCTTGATCCTCTTCCAGAGGACCTGAGAGTGAAGGCATTTTTTTCCCTACTTATTTAAAAATGTCAGATATTTATGATCTGATTTATCCCTCTCAAAAAAAACCACAAAAAACCTCAACCAACCAACTACAACACCTTAAGCAAATATCACAGAAATCAGAACTATGTACCATAGGTTGAAGCTACTTCAATCCCTCTGAACTAGTCTTCATTGGAGTTAAAAACCCCAACAAACAGAACAACCCTCTGTGCTTAAGCAAATCAATCTAAGGCAACATTCCACTGAAAACAAAGTAGCTTTTTGTCATTTAGGATAAAATTAATGAACTTATTTGAATTAAGACCAGGCCTTCATCTTAAAACCCTCTCAGGAGATGATGAGAAATCATTACGGCATGAGCTCACAACATACCAACATGGTTCATCCCATCCACACATATACACTATTGATTCAGGTGTTTTTGTTACCTGCACCTTTCAGTTCAAGAAACTGGGGCAATGAGCTAGTTCCTGTGATTTGACACTTTCCAAGAAGAGAAATGAGAGTCATGGACTCCTAAGATTGCCTAGTATAGCAGATCAACATTGGTATGTGTGAAGACTGAGAACCTAACTATCTTCTACATGGGAAATGCTTAATTCATGGTCCAAACAACACCTACTGCTCCTCAGCCCCTTCAGGTGAAAAATTACCCTGCAGGACACATCCACTTTATATTCCATTAACTAAGAAGTTCTGTATTTCAAGGACAGGAAAGATAAAAAAGTCCTTCCAAGACATATTCTCTAACTATAAAAATACTCTATGTTAATATACACATACTCATCATGCCACTGTATTGTGTTTGATATTCTAATGTAATCCCAAACTACACCTGAAGGTTTCATGTTAAACCTGATCCTTGAAATCAGTAACATCTGTATGCTATGTAGCAGTCCAGAGTTATTTTTTGGTAGTAGAATCAAGACCTTTACCTTTGATGACATCAAGCTAGAATTACAGATTTTCATGGAAGTGAAACCACACAAAGGAATCATTGGAGCCATACAAGTGTGACCCTCTCTTCACAAAAGAAGTTTTTGGGTTTTGTTTTTTGGAGGTTTTTTAACCGGTTTGAAAGCTAATGACACAATCTCCTGGAATAGTCTTGGTTGAAAAGAGGCCCTATGCTTTATTCAGGGAAGATGCAGGGAAAGGAGCTTTTATTCCAGTGGCAAATTTAATTACAATCATTATCATGTGTTATCAGCAAATCAGAATACTCCTTATAAGAATTAGCATTTGCCATCTTCTTTTACTTCATTATTTTGTAATGGAGAAGTAAATATTGTATGTGTATTTACATACTAGGGCTTTCTGAAAATAAATCCTTGACATGCCATCAACAAAGAATAGTCTTTATGAATTATTACACAGTGTTACGTATTATTGCTACAGATGCTTCACAGCACAAGTCTTATTAAAAAGGGGGGAACAAACAACTACAGAAATGCATGTATGGAATACAACTCACTGAGTTCTTTCGGAATTTTTTGTGCATACAGGTGTCAGTGACCCGAAACTGCTTTAGAAGTTCACATTTCAAAATACTTTCAGTTCTATTTTCTCTCACAGTGAATGGTATGAGTGGTATTAATGCTATGGAGACTCTATTTTTAAGTGTTCCAGGCTGGCATCAGAAGGTACTTCAAATCTGTAGAAGTGCCTCCCGCAAACCCATGTCTATCATGTCCAAGAAGAAATATTGTCTGACTAGCAGCCATACAGGTCATGAAAGGAGTTGCATAACCAAACAGTGTGGACAGTTATTGTATGCAGAAAATAATGCAGTGCAGCAGGTTTTAAAACAACAAAGTAAGTGAAGTGTGTGCAACATACCAGACTGAAGGAGAACAGAAACATCTACATACTTTAATCTTGGAAAAATGTTTAAGAAGCTGAAGATCCCTTTCTTCCTTCATAAAGACAAAAGAAACCCAGTACAATATGGAATGACTGCTTATTTGGTTTTGCTGCTCAGGTAGCTATAATTGTTATCTCTAAGGCACTGCTGCTGCCGCTTTGATGCCATGAAGTGACAGCTGAGAAAAATGATGACAGAGATACGTGTTATGAATATACAAATAGGTGAGAGCCAATTGATTCCTGCAGACAAGAGTCTAGACATTTCATTTAACAAGTGCTTTCTCCTTCCCCTTTCCTTAAATTCAGCAACCCACCAAATGTATGGTCTTACCAAATAATACCTCATACAATGTGCTTCTGGAATTCTTTTGGTAAATAATGGTGCAGACCTGAGCACACTCAACAGCTTTAGGAGCAGCATTGATTTCACTGTCATAAAAGAGGTCAGTCCAAGATTGCTGAGCCTACTGGGACACTAAATAGTCACCTCCAGACAGTCCTGCTTTTGTGCACAGAATAAACTAAACTATTGACAATGTCATATCTGTTACCCTTCTAACAAGAAATGGTAGTGAAGAAATGTAGTGAAAGAGACAGCAAACATAGGTACCATGCAATATATTAAGAGTAACTTTCTTAGGAAGTTGCCTATTAAAGTAGTTCTAAAAGTTTTACCAGTTTTAAAATACTAAGAGCTTCTGAACAATGCTGAAATACCTGCTGCATTCCTAGGAACTCAGTTACGTTGGCACATACACTTGCTACTGCAAAAAAACCTCATCATGCAACAAAGGAAAAGGGCTTAAGCTATTTTTCAAAAGAGAAAATAAAATCCTATTTTTTCTGCTAAATACAAATCAAAAGGCCAATCTACAATTAACCTGTGTATTACAAAGCCACTTACTTAACTCATACTCAAAGGACATAGTTTCATATCCGTAAATAATGTGTTCTTGTAGTGTGTTGGCATTAAACTAAACCGAAAATATTTAGCATGAGACAGAAATAGAGTATCAAAACTATGGTGCATTGATGCTGTGAGCATTCTGGCAGTTGGACACGATAAAACTACAGTGGGTTTTTTGCTTGCCTTCTGGGGCTTTGGTGTAAGCTTTCCCTGCCCCACACCCTAGGATAATTGTTTCAATTGCTCCAGAGAAAATAAGAGGATCTCAATGACTGATAAATTTATGCTGACAATTTTCAGCCATTTCAGTTTATGCTGTGTTTCAACTGACTTTCTAATAATCCACTTCAAAACAAATGTAGTCTTTTTTTTAAGCACCTTTCCAAATCAATATTAAGTATAAAATTACAAACTGAAAATGCCATAGATTATACTATGGCACATTAAAAGAGGCTGAACTATTTGAACTAAAATCAAGGACTGCTTGTTGACAGTACTCCAAATTCAATAATTACATAGTAATTTGAGAGTACTACAGTCACTGGAGAGCACAGTTATATTGTAAAGGTAAACTCAGTGTGGTCACCACAACAGTAAGTACCTACAGATAATGAAGAGTCCCACTCTACATGCCACAGCCCATCTCACAGCCCTCTTGTGTGTAAATTCATAAATCCCAAAACAAATGATGAGAAGAGTGTCTCTATTAGGCCAGGACTTATTTCTGCAACAGAGCTGTTTCGGTTTTCATGTATTCACAATCACAACTAAGTTTCCTGAATGTCATCTTTCCTGAGTAATGTGGTTGTTTTTACAACACATCACACTAACCATAAAGATCAGAAAGAAAAGAGTATACAAATAAAACTACCCCAAGAAGGACTGGATATAAAGACACAGAGCAAACAACGCAGAAGGTTTACACCATCACCACCCATTCCACGCCTGAGTCATAAGTTGTTGGCACCACTAACAATAATTAGTGCCAATCAACTTGCTCTAGCATAAAAAAAGGTATCTAAGTATCTATCACGTTAAGTGGATACTCGTTCTTGAGGACATTGTAAAACTTGGTTGATAACAAGCAACAATTTTGATGTTGTATACTTATAGCTTCTGAACTCAGGCGACTTGAATTTATACAACATCTTGATTAAAGACACTAGCATGATTAAAGGGGCTTAAAAATGAGACATGTGGTAGAGCTCAAGGATACCACACTAGTATGGTTGTACCTTTTCCGCAGAAGCACATGAAGCATCTCATAATGACGCAGTACTGATCAGAATATTCAGCTGCTGGTGACTCAGAAGAAAAGTGAAATAATTTCTGGGAAAAACCTGTGGCCCCTAAGCAGTGATAAATTCTGAAGAAACCAAGGTGCTGATGCAAAGGTACTACATCTCTTTGCTGACTGCATACAACTTTCCAAAGCAACCAAGTGAAATGCTGTATCTACAATTGGTCACAAAGATGATGTAAAGAATGAGGGAATCACTGTCCTCAGAAGCTACTCAAAAGAAGTAACTTAAAAGCAGAAGTAACTCAAAAAAAAAAGATATCTGGGTACTGATTAATAATCATTTGAATATTATTCCTTGGACAGCATGGCAATATTGTACTTGACCTGGTAAATGAGTCTAGAGAAGATAGGAAGTGAAATTACTCTGCATCTGGTACTGATTAGACTAGTAGCAGAAAAACATAAGAAATCTAGTGTTTGCCACTCCAAGAATAGTGCTGAAAAAATGGGAAAAGCTCAAACATGAATGATTAAAGAATCACAGTGGCAGGGTTACGGACCCTTTATTTACCAAGCAGGAAATAAGTGCAATTTGATTAAAGTATGCAAACAAGCTATCAAGTGAACAGATGAGACTGGCACAGGTTGCCCAGAGAAGCTGTGGCTGCCCCATCTCTGGCAGTGTTCAAAGGCCAGGCTGGAGGGGGCTTTGAGCAACCTGGTCTAGGGGAAGGTGCCCCTGCCCATGGCAGGGGGTTGGAGCAGATGCACTTTAAGGTCCCTTCCAACCCAAACCATTTTGCGATTCTATGATAAGAAGAATAAATGATAAGAAACGGAAGGTAATCAAGAGAAAGGCGATTTTTTTTAAATGGCAAGGATGATTTATGCTTGAAACACAGTACCAAGGGTCAAAATTTTTACAATTTGTATACAAGAATGCATAATTTTCAGCAATTATTTGTTTTTAAAAAAATTATATTATAAGCTCCATTTTTTAAAAAGCCAAAACTGAAAACATTTAACGGAAGTCATGCCAGTAGTAGGACAACTTGAGTGGTTGTCTGGCTTTAAAGCCTGGCATCTTTAGAAATGCTCGATACAAATAAATTATAGGTACCTCAACAGTAATTACCTATGTGCATGAAGCGTTCTCTGCAAAATACTCACTTTCAAGGTACACCTATACCCTCAGGCATAGTACTTTCACACGTGCAAATGTCATTCAGCAACTTGTAGCTTATAAAAGAAACCTGATATCATGTAAGATGTTTTTATTATTGCTAGTCTTACAGTCTACCCTGTTTATACTGTGATAACCAGTTCAAACCATTAAGATTTAGACTGCTTTATAAATAATACTCGTAAAATATGTTCTGCATAAGCTGGACAACATAAGGCAAAGGCTCATTTTAATCCAACATGAGTAACTTGAAAAGTAACATCTTTTATAGCAGAACTTGAATGAACATCTTGAAAAACACACAGTAAAGAGTTCATCTATGTATCACATACCCACCAAACTTCTGTTCAGCTCTGTTTAGTCAGATTTAAGAGATCCTGTTACACAAAAAATTGAGTCCCAAAAGACTAAAACAATCAGAGCACTGATCAGTCAATTGCCTTTCCAGTCATCTCATTTTTCTTCTAACTTACTTGAAATCTACTATAACTCCATTAGGTCAATGTACCAAATACTGCATACTCATTCACTACATACACTCTACAAACAGCAGCAACAGAAAATTAATAACTGCAAAGCTCCGTAATTGCTTTTTTCAGGCAAGTTTTTTCTATTATAGTGGAAAAATCTTTGTAATTTTATAGTAGTAGCGAAGGAACTTTCCTTCATTTTATGAGTGGAAAGTGTCTCAACAGATCACCACGTTGGTACTAACTAAAGAATTACCAAATGTATAAAGCTTATGTCTCTTTACATATAATTATTATTATAAAATAACAATAAAGCCCCCTTAGAAACCACGCTGCTTACATTTCAAAAGCCACACAAATCATCTAATTAACACTGAAATAAATTGTCTTGTCTTCAACATGGGAAGCAGTCAGAACAGACTGAAAACAATGGCAGCAGAAAGGAACCACTGGGACAGCAGCAGAATGAACAATTAAGACAAGAATTCAGAAGCTCTTCTAGTAATTGACTCCAAAGCAAGTTTAGTAGTTCACTTACATTTTACAATCAGTTTTCCAATAAGATACAGGACCTAGCAACCCTGTTGTCATAAACAAAGTCTGATAATGCAGAATTCTGTTTGCTGTTTAAAGAAGAAAAACAGCTAACCCTGTGATGCACCAATTTGGGAAAAGCCAGTTCTTCACATGAAGTATATTTTCAGCCAAATGTCAAGAATGTTTTAGCACCAACAGCAACATCTCAGTGATGTATTTTGAAATATATAGCTGTTGAGTAATGGAAATGGTGGGATTTTTTTATTGTCCAGTTTAGCTTCTGCTTATCATTCCCTAAAAGGAACAAAGCTTCTCAATGTGTCTGAAAAGAAGAACTTCAAAGAAAGGACATCAAATCTCCAGAGAGCACTCAGACGGAAGATAAAACACTTTGTATGATGATGAACTGTGAGCTTGAGCACAGGTAGCCACCTTTTACTGAGGGGATGAATACCAAGAAATATAACAAAGGAAGACAAATTTATCAAATCATTCTAGGATTAACTGGCAAGCAGGTCAAGCTAGCTGCTTGACAGACCTAAGAAGCAAAATAATGGAAATGTATCAGTTACAAGAAAAGGATGCCAACATCTCCCTACTCTGGAATGAGAGCATCTCATGAGGCATACATCAGTGTGTTTCAGTATGCAATCAGAGAGGAAAAAAGGAAAGTGAAAAGCCTGGAAATCCCTACCAGAATTCAGGTGGTATTGC
The DNA here is from genome assembly GCA_026283785.1 of Coracopsis vasa. Classification (NCBI taxonomy): domain Eukaryota; kingdom Metazoa; phylum Chordata; class Aves; order Psittaciformes; family Psittacidae; genus Coracopsis; species Coracopsis vasa. Next base: position 27,839 of record JANHGB010028781.1, on the reverse strand, counting down.
ATGCAGCTGTAACTGGTGAAGGTATTTTATTTTTAACTTGAGAAATGTGACTCTGTTTTCATAGATGAATTGAAGATCCTGACAGCAACCAAGAATAGGAAATACAACATCTGTGAATAACAATTACAATTTGCAAAGGCTGGTTCCATGAACAGCTTATTCTGTAGATAGAAACTTTCTGTGAAAGATTTAGAATGTGCATAAAGCCATCAAGGTCCCCCCCTAAAATGTCTATGGGAAACTGAGCTATCTTTTCCTTTCAGAAGTTGGTGATAACTTTGAGCCATCCATTCTGTTTCATATTAACAGTGGCATTACACAACTGCAAAGGCTTGCCATGTTGTCCTGGTTTCGGCTGGGATAGAGTTAATTTTCTTCCTAGTAGCTGGTACAATGTTGTGTTTTGGTTTTAGTCTTGAGAATACTGCTGCTAACACAATGATGGTTTAGTTGTTGCTGAGTAGCGCTTACTCTGATCAAGGACTTTTTCAGTTTATCATGTTCTGCTAGTGACCAGGTGCAGCAGAAGCTGGGAGAGAGCACTGGCCAGGACAGCAGACCCGAACTAGCCAAAGGGGTATTTCATGCCACAGTACATCATGCCCAGTATATAAACTGGGGAGAGTTGGCCCAGAGGGGGCAATCACTGCTCAGGGATGGGTTGGGATCAGTCAGCGGATGGTGAGCAGTTGTACTGTGCACCACTTGAGTTTCCTGAATTATATTACTCCTCCTGTCTTCCCCCTCCTTATTACAATTATTGTATTTTACTTTGGGGTTAAACTATGACACGTTTAATCTGAGAACAGAAAAGAGAACAACCTTCATGGGAGTAAAATAGTAAGTGCAAGCATAGCTTTAGCCTTTCTTTTCCATTCTTCTTGGTTTAGTGGAAGGAGGATCATTCAAACAGTATCCCTATGAGTTAAGTAAAGATAATTGCCCAATAAGAAAATTGAGCCACAGAGGTAAGTCTCTTACCCTGGGCACCCTGGAGTGCTTCACTTTCAAGTTCATACCGTTCTGTGCTATTCCTCATCTATGTTTCTCTCAGAACTCAAGAACAGGGTTATGGAATAAATCAGTCACAGACACAACAATGTAAAACGAGACATGCGCAGAATTATTTAACATCTGGAACTGTTCAATCCTTTGGAGACACTTATTGCAAATTTCCAGAGGTTGGCCCATGTAATCAATTATGCAGTATTGAAACAGACTAGTAGCATTCCTTTTCCATCTGGATTAAAAGCTCAGCTTTTTCTTGCAAGTATTTTCCACATCCTTGACCAATTTTAGGTTGTTTCATTAACGTTTCATAAAATGTAACTACTGGCAACGCAGGAGATCAATCTAACACATGCACAAATTACTTGTTACATAGCCCCAACAGTTTACACTGGACTATCTGCATGAGCAGTGCAATGTAGAGTTACATTGAAGTCACAGAACATAGCATCTTCAGTATTTTCTGCAATATTTCCTTCCAAGAAACCACCAACCCGCAGATCCACATGTGGAACTGCACTTATTTTGAGAAACAAGATTTTTTTATTAATTGCTTTCTCTTGTCCAATTTAAACACTGCTTGCACTCCAGTGCATCTTTGATTTCTGTAGGCCATATAAAGCTCTCGGTCTGGATATAGATTTTCTAGTAACCATTTATCCTCTCTCCTAAGCCATGAACTTACGGTATCTATAGGGAACCTAAGCATACACATTATGCTTACTGTTTAACAGTCAGACACCTCTACCAACATCAATTTCAAATAACATTTGAGACCTCCTGTAGCAACACCTTTTTTACAGCAACCCCTACAACAAACATCCTCTCTTAGATTTTATTAGCTACTGAAGTATAGGGAAAAAAAAGTAAGGGCATTTAATTTAGCTGCTCAACTATACTTTGAATGTCACATAGCACTGCAGGGCTGTCCAGAAATAAAAATGCAGGTCTCAAAAGTCTCACCTCTGTATGTTTAATCAAACTATTTTTCTGCTGAAGTACCCGATTTTCAAATAGGCAATCCATATATTTGTCCGCACTCCGCCATTCCTCCTTTAAAACTTACCAAAAAAACAGTAGCTGAACTTTCCTGGAATAACTTCCTTAAATTCGCAGCTAACAATAAATAGTAACAAAAATGGATGCACGACACAGCTGACTGTAGCAAACACATAGCCTTGATTTACATATATTCCTTTTCCAAACTTCTAACCTATTATCTATCTTTAAACATCCTGCTTAACACAAACTTTTCTGCGATAGAAGTAAGAACTCACCAAGAGGAGGAGTGGGCAGAAATGTTGAATATACGCAATTCTTTCTGCCGTGTTGGGTGATGCAGTGATTACCACCTCTCAGGCTCAAGCCATAGGCACAGCCTTTCAACATCACACACGAAGGAGGCTATCTACGCGTGTTCACTAAGTGCACTCATTTTAATCCCCAGCATTTGAGACATTTAGAAAGCGAAAAACTGTTTATAGTTCCTTTATCAACTGCTAAGGGAAAACATTCAGATTTTAAATCACAGCAACTATATTTGTGTGTGTATGCGACAGAGATGGTTGAATCTTTACAAAGATTGACAGGTTCAATGCTGGTCTGCTTTCGAAAGCAAAGCACAATCCATTAAAAAAAAATCCATGAAGCTCTTGTCACTTCCATTAGTCACTTTTTCCTAGTGAAATAAGATCCATCTGTAAATTATCAGTATGGAAAAGGGGTAATATTAAAGTGGCAAAATGGAATTGATTCTATTGACTTTTAATTAAAATCAACTAAATTTCTATTAAGCTCCCAAGCAGCCCTTACACTATCTCATCAGAAGTTCATAGTTTCCTCCTCCCATCTTCAGCCAGGAGAGATGAGAGTTTTAAAAACAGAAAGAAGATAATCTTCTTATACAGGATGAAGCAATCATACTTATCTGTAAAATAACCGTGCAGCTTTTAATATGGCATAATTAGCTCTTATGCCAAATTACTTTACATTTTAATAAGCACTGAGGCATATTTCTATAAGAATGTTAAATCAATTGACCTCATGCTAAAGATACACATCTTGCAATAAACTGTTTTCTTGATTTTTCTTGAAGTAATGCGTAGATAGTTAAAGCAAAAAATAATCATCTGCAAAGACAAAACTCATGTGAAGCCCAACAAGGGATCATCCCAACACACAGAATGAAGTTTAAAGTGCATTTGTAATTACTGAAACTCAAGTTTTAGTGTTGTTTTAGTAAAATAAGTTTAACTAAAAAAATCCACATCTATCAATCCAGCAGTTTCATAGTAGTTGCAATGGTTGAAATGCATCTTAAAGGTAGAAAAGTTCCAGGCTGACAGTGCAGGCTGTGTTATGCAAGAAGCATATAAACGCTTCCACAAATTAAAATAAACCAATGTCTTTGATTTTATTCAACTTTTTGCCTGGCTACTCCCTTTTTCAAAACAAAACCCCAAATACTGCATGTCAGGACATGGAACACCAAGTAGACAAGGAAATTAAAATGCTATTTTTGTATTTAAAAAAGAAAGAAACAATGAAATATTAAACTCACAGTTTCTTATTTCTGAAAACTATTTATTTCACATAGCTATACGAAATACATAACTTAGAGAGTGAGCAATTTTAAGAGATTGTCCCCTGCATTGCTCACAAGACACAGACACTAAACAATTCATTTTGTTCTCTGTTACTCCAAGTATCACACAAGCGTCTCCACCCGATATCCTGTGCCTGTTTACCTGAGCAACAGATAACGTAATTTAGATCTTAATTTTTAGCTTCTGAAGAAAAAAAGGCAATACCGTTCTGAAGTAAAAATCATCCACTGAAAAGTCATGCATGTAACAAAAGCACGAGCTTTTAAGACGCACGGAAGTACTCTGAATGTGGAAAGTGTGTACAACAGTAGCATATTGCCCCCCAAAAGTCATTCATGTACTCTGAAGCAGTAAGTTATGCCACTCCATAAGGCCTTGCTCCTTCTTGCTATTCACCACAGACAGCATAAGCTACCACTCCAAAAGCTATTTCTCCATTATTTTTCACTGAACACTCCGCCCTACATCATTAGGCATGATATGGCAATAGCCAGCACTGCTGTAGCAGAGCCCTGATAGCTACACCAGATCCTTTATTGTAGCACTGTTACGGAGAACAAGTGTTAACCAGAAAGCAGTGTTATAACTAAGTGCGGTGTTATAACTAAGAAAGCAGTATATAGAATCACCCTCTATGGATTTAATGAAAGCAAGCTTGTGCGTCAGATAAGGTATGAAGGCTGAGGTACACAAGCACTGTATATAGAAATAGCCATGAAAACAAAGGCAGCTGTCACTTGGGGAACAGAAGGAAGAAAGGAAGTAGGAGATAGGTTTGAAGTCCAACTCTACAATAAAGGAAGAAGAGAACACAGAAGTTCAATGAAAATCATGAAGCAAAATTAGAGAGAATTATAGTAAATAGAGTTTTGCTAAGAGTAAACAAGCATGAAATTAATTTTAGGGCTGTCCACATGGGAGGCAGCAAATCTAATACTAGAAATTTTCAGTTTATATATGAAAGCACCAGAGATTTCTATTTAACGTTCGTATCTATCCTAAAAGAAAATGTATTTTAAGTAACTGAGAGGTTAAAGATTTCTTTTTGGAATTAATTTCAATGTATTTATCTGAGTGTAAGTCTTAGCACTATCGGTCTCACTTTCCAGTCCTTACAGAAGGTCACCATGTTTCTGGCTAAAGGATATTTTACAGCACCCTCCACAGCCCCAGCAATAGCCTGGCAATACACCTCAATACGGATCCAGCCCTCTCTCTAAACTGCATGCCCAGGAAAGCCACATACATTTTCTTACCTTATATTTCACTACATGCTACAGAGACCACAAGAGCAGGTACAAGAGGAATGATCAGGGACTTTAAAAGGCAGATTATTAACAAACTTTAACTATTTAACTATTAAAGGGATTTTTTCCTTTCAAAACCAAACCAAGATTTGCCAGTATCCATAAAGACTCCTCATTAATGGATACGCTTATTAGCAACAAGAGAAAAACACAGGAACATCATTTATTACAGAGTAACAGATGAAGAGGAATAACCTCACTGTAATTATTTATCATTTCCTTTCATGTCCTTCCATACATAAGCTATCAAACAGGGCTACAGTAAGCATTTGCTCACTTTGTTTAAGACAGGTTTTCTTAGTAACTATGTAGTAGCATGAAAGTTTCCCCTCCTCTAAGATTATTGTCAAATACAGGAGAAAAATATCCTGTAAAGCAGCAGACATCTCACAGTATGTAGCATAATTATTATTTATTCAAAATACTTGCCTTTTTTGAAAAAAAAAAAAAATCCACTTTCAGATGTGGGAGAAAATTATTACACATAATTGTGATTTTTCTATTACTGTTTCTTCAGATAGACAAGTGGGAGAGACCATGAGGAGTCCTCCGAACAGTAATTCTAATTACTACTTGCATGTCCTTTTGATTATTTTTTTTTAGCACCCATTTCCTTATGCACATAAGTATACTCCAAAAAGCAGTCAATGCATACTCTTGATCACACACTGAATCAATAAAGAATACTCTTCTTGAGCAGTTCCTCTAAGCACTTTATGTAGCTTTCACAACAAAGTATTCTTGAATCTTTGACTGCATGGACAGGGTTGATAACCACCAACAGTTTGTCACTACCTGGCAAGAAACAGCAGCAGAGCTGCTCCAATAAAGTTCAAAAATTAGGAAGATACCAGAGACCAAGAAAATGGCTTGAAAGCCTGTTTTCTGAGATCTCAGGAGGAACCTAATGCATTTCAAGGAATACAGCATTAAATGTACAAAAATGCAAACAAACTCCACACTTTCTCAGAGAATACCTACCCAACACTTCTGCCATCCTACTCAGATCCTACAGTCTCCAACCATCCCCAGCTCATCCCCAGAGAGCCTAAATTCTCTTTTGTCCTCAGATGCACCTCATTGTATACTCTGCCATTCTCCCCTTGCCATCGTGCACTCTGCATCCTTGCTCAGGCTTCCTCAGACATGCAGTGCTCAGTCTCTGCTCATTGCACTTCTTGGGGAATGGCAGTCACTCCTGCAGCAGCACAACAGCCATTCATTCCCCTGGCTTCTTGTCCTTCACTCCAAGTTCATTCTTCTTTTGTCTGTGTTTCTGCTCACTGAAACAAGTGTAACTTTTCAGTTTTGCCTGCACAGCTCTCCACAAAAAAATAACTAGCTGCCCTGCCTAAAACAACGCACTCTGAAGAAGCCAGTGCTGACAGCTGTTTCACATTACAAATTACCTAGAAAACATGTACTGGAGAAGCTGTATCTTTGCTATCACCTTCTGAGTCTCCTCAAACTTTGCGGATCCTTTTCCTTCTTCCTTTGCTCTACCCGTTTGACAGTGGTTTTAAAATTGAAGAATGTGAAAGATGCTTTTAGAAGGTTACGAAAATAAACGCTATTGTGTTACCCAAGAACAGAACGTACAAATACCCGACATCCTGTCCCCAGAAGAAAGTACAGAAGAAAAGACAAGTGGATAATGATAGCTTCTTAGAGTGCACCTCTAAGCAAATTGCTGCTTTAGGACTCCTCGTGCCAGAGTCTGTATTTTGTTTTTTGTTCACAAAACATCTGAAAAATGTAATTAAAAACACATCAATTATTTCTCACAGCCTGATCACTGTGCAGCTCTGCTAAAGGGAAACAAATCAAATAAGCTGTTTTCATCAACAGGCTATTTTTAACCCTAACATTTACTCCATACATGGATGAAGGGCATTCCTGACCACGGCATCCATCCTAACATCTTTAAAAAAATACATATATTACATTCAAGCAAGTATTGCAAAACAACTCTGACAGCAGTGATCAAAGCTAGCATTTCTGTTTCATCATTCGCTTCCTTTAAAAGGAGACGGACTTGCATAACAATGATTTCATTCTCAAAGTATCTTCTAGATGTTAAGAAGACAAATCTGTGCTTTAATAAATAAATACATTACCTCTGAACTGCAGAGGAAGAAAGCAGCTAAATTAACCCCACTGGGGCTCCTAGCTCTGTTGTTTTCCATCTTTTCTTTGGTTTTGTTTACTTGTGTGTGATATAAATATTGAAACATTTGGCTCAAAATACTCCTGAGTATACACAAGAGACTTGCAGAGCCAGTTCAGTGTCAAGCAGAGGAAAAGGAGAGCAAATGACATCCCGACTACTTATGTAATATTTCTTCCAAAGTTTGCTTCCCACACTTGAGGTTTAAAATAGCATCTTAGCTGCACTGTAAAAGCAGAGTTATATGTTCACAAGAACCTTATCATTTACAACAAAATGAGAATATATATATGATAATTAGACAGAATAAATTAATTGCCCTGTATCAAATTCTAACCCCATTATTACACATTTTTCCACATACTTAAAATCAACAAAAGAATACATGCCTAAAATGTGGTATGAAACAGAATACTGGTCTCTGTCAGACTATTTACTTGTGCTTAGAAAATTTTCCCAACTGCTGAAATAATACGGCAACATATGTGGGATCACTACCTACTTTGACCCGGGATTAAAACATTTTTCTTCACTTAAAATGCGGTATTGTTCCAAGGGTCAGCAGCCTAGTTTTACTGTACTGCAAAACAGTGTGCCTGTACAACAATGAAACAGATCTTGTTCTGTGTGCACAATTCATAAAGCTTGCAATACTGAGTGAAAAAGGGTTTAAGTGCCCAAATAACTCTCATTTCAAGTCATTATGGACTCATTCTTCTCCATTAAGCAAAATCATTATTTTGCTTATTCTGGCCTCACACCTATGTTATCACTGATCGTAAAGAGATACCTGTCAAAGCTATTGTAAGCCAACTTTCATTGGGTTACAATGCCCAAACATCCTGTCACTAGGGAAACATCTGTAGGCAGGAATGCAAATTATCACTTACATCTGGGGAGGCATAAAAGAAATAAATGTAAGCACTGCCTTTGTTCTTCAAAATATTTCCTAAAACTGCTTCCCTAGTTCTGCTAGACTGAAACAGGTTTGGGGTGTTGTTTTGTATTGTCTTTATCTTGATTCAGTGCGTTTTGTAAAACCATCCAAAAATTATCTTTTATCAGAATTCAAATACATTTTCCAGTTTAGTGCTGATCCAGACAGAAATCTCCACCTCCTAAACAATACTAAGGAATTTCTAAAACCCATCAAGTTCCTGAATACAGTTAAAATGCTAACGCAGACAGATTTAAAGCTCTAGGAATAATAAGCAGAAACTGGTTTGAGTTCCGAGTACCTTATTAAATCAGCAGGGAAAAATGGCAACTTCCAAAACAACAGAATGCATATTGCCAGTGTTTAGAGCTTGCCTAATCAAGAAATGACACCAATATGAGATAACATGTGCACTCATACTGCTAGCGTTATTTCAGTATAATTCCTTGTAGATATTTTTATTCTGGTACCAGAAGAGATTATATCACCTTTGGGGGCCTGTTAGAACTTTAGTTCATGCAGTATACTGGTATAATAAACGCATCAAATAATTATACTGGTACCATTTTAACTTCCTCAGGCTAAAAGTCAGAAAAAAAAAACCCAGATCATCAAAAAGAAAAATGAAACAGCTGTCTAAATTTTGAGGAAACGGTATTTGTCCAGGCAAACTTTCTCCCTATCAAGATTCTTTTTGGAGCTATAGACAGATGTAACATTTGGATTTATTCAATATTAAAAGCTATTTAAAAAGAAGTAACAAACTTAACTCTACTTAACTATGTATTTTTTACTCATCCTGCATTTCGAAGTTATTTTGGAGGCAACTAGCTGAAAGGAAAAAAAACCCTCTACTGACGAAAGATTATGAACAATCATGTGCAGCGTAACATTGCAAGTGAAGATAATGATATTGTATTCCTGGATGCACCCAGTAAAACTGTGTAACATAAAATCAAGTGACTAACTTCTTGATACATACTCTAATTATCTAATGGGGATCACAGTTGTAAGTATATACGGTTATTCAGAAAGAACCAAAAGTATTCCAGGAAGGCAGAAGTCAGAGTTCCTCATACAAGAGAAACAGTTTAGGAACAATTCCTACCACAAGATAACATATGACTATAATTTTAATAAAATATGTGAAGAGTTCCACTCAAAGCCTTACTCATTTTTTCATGCAGTAACACACTTTATTAGTTATCAATGTGAAATGACAGACTAGAACTTCAAAAACTTATTAAAAAACTTCCTTTGAATTACGCCTGTTCAGTATCCCCAAAAAGAACGTGCTGCTATTGAGAATGTGTTAACTATTTTTATTCTTTTAACCCTATTGCTGAGATGTTCTGTGTTTGTGCAGGCAATCACCACTCAGCACAACAGTGTTAAATGCAGTAATGGATGTGCATTATTCACGTAGAAAATTTTAAGCACACACACAAAACTTTACTGAGTCAACACATTCAGAAAACATGAGATGAAAGATACAGTTAAAAAAAAATACTGCCAATTTATTTTTTAGGGCCTATTTATAACTCACATACTGACCATAAAATTATCTTTCCCATTATAAACTCCAATTTCATAATTAGCTCTGTCCCATAAAGAGGCTCTTCAATCCCATGTGCTATATTTTCACTTTGCTAACAGGCTGGAAACATACTATCTCCCCTCTTTATTAAACTTGGCTAATTAACCATCAGCTAGAAAATATACACATTTGTCTTACAGATGTTCTTTTGCACTTTAAACAAACTCTGGAATAATAACTTTGTAATGCAACTGAGTTAACCAGAGTTTTAACATAATGTGCACAATTTTAAACGGCAAATAAAAGCTTATCAATTTGAGAAAAATAACTTGGAAAAAAACCAATTAATATAAGAAATTGTATGAACTCTTTTTTTCTATGTTGTTCCCCACAAACATGATCCTGTTCTGTCTTTTCACAAACAGGCTTTTATCAATGTCAATATCATCACAATACTGAAGTGGAACTACAGAATGCTTTAGTGATTGAGTATTGATTTCACCCAATATTGGGAATATTTTGTAATGAATGCACTGAGGTTTCCATTCCACGTATATCACAGAATCACAGAATAGTTCGGGTTGGAAAGGACTTTAAGATCATCAAGTTCCAACCCCCCTGCCGTGCGAAGGGACACCTCACACTAAACCATGTCACCCAAGGCTCAACACCTAAGGCCTTAAACACTGCCAGGGATGGAGCATTCACGACTTCCTTGGGCAACCCATTCCAGTGCCTCACCAACCTTACAGTAAGGATATATCTATCTATCAATATATCTCAAACTGCGTCTCTAATAAATACATTGTCAAAGTGCTGCATTATGAAGACATGATGCAAATTACACAATGTTACATATGAAAGGGTACTGTAATAAATTATTTCCATCCAACATCAAACTTCAACTCTCAGGATTAATTTAAAAGATACATCAGCTAGCTAAATTCACTATACTGCTTCTGTGCAGCAACTCCTGCAGTCATTAACATCATGCAAATTACTTGGATCATGCACTACATAGTGCTTCATTTGATAATAAATATACATTTTCCATTAATTCCAGCATTCTAACCTGCCCCAACTTTTCCTTGTAGTAATTTTCTGAGAGTATTGGGCTATTTTTAAGCCAGTTATTTCAAGATGACCTTTACAGAATTTGAAACTTGTGGGTCCCCATCAATTTCATTTAAATAAGCAAATATATATATGATTTACAATGACTCCTTTTGACTGATATGGATATAGTAGTACTCTCAGAGTAGACAAACAGGGATATTGCCTCTGTGAAAAGAATAGAAATCATAAGTGGAAACATGCAGCTTGATCCAGAAAAAGAAATCTGCCTACAGACTTATTGCTAGGGGAAAGGAGCCTGAGCTACGAGTCAATAATGTCGATCACTTTGGGCAGGGGTTCCACTCTATGGGAAGAAGATGGCATTAGCTGCACTAAACTGACCAAATCCAAATAAGATATTTATACTTATTCCATTTCATAAGTCAGATAAATAAGGAATTTCAATTCCTCATTTTCCTTCCACCAATACATGGACTAACACCTAGCTCTGCTAAAAACAACCTCATCTCTCAACTCCAGCTTCCTAACCCACAAATACCGAAATTCAATTTTGGTTTAAAACAATTTTAAGAATAAATATCATGTATCAATTGGTTAGTTTTGTGTAAAACAATAGAGACATACTTATAGTGCACATTCTCCTCTGCATGCACACAAGAAAGTGTATTGTAATTAATTATCAAACTTTGTGATTATCAAATTCAGAGTGTCTACATTAATTCTTTTCCTTCAGTTAAAGTTTAGTTGATTCAAGGTATCTCCAGCTAATATTCTACAATAAATAAGTTTTACCAAGCAACACGGCAATTAACCAGGAAACAAAAACATCATGCAGGAACAAGGCAGATCAGTACCTTCATTTACAATGTGTGAATCCCTCAGGCAGGAAAACCAATCCTCAGATAAAAACAGATCAGCACACAGCCAGGACAGCTTCATGCGCACTGAGGGCTTGACTGAGCACTCCCAAAAAAAACTCCAGAAAACACACACACAGAGTGGCAGAAGAGGCTATATAAAGTTAGGGAAGCATACATTTGGAAGTGCCTGCCAATGCTCTCTGGCAGGCAGTACGAAGCAATAAATCTGGGATGAAAAAGCACAAATATAAGAGAATCCTTTAAGCAAAGCATAACATTCCCCTCATATCTCAGATACAAGAGAAGTCTTCAAGGAATGCCCAGCATTCACAGCATCCAACATTAAAAAGGCGTCTCCTGTACAAAACAAAGGTAGTGTTCTGCTACATGCCTTCATCGACAAGAGCTGAAACCTACATTCAAATACGCACCACATTAAAAGATTTCCAGAAGTCAAAGGATGAAGATTTAGGCTACTAAGGGAACATCCTGCATCTGGCAGTGGGTCTGGACAGAATTACATATAACTGGCTAATAAAAAGAAAACGGTATGTTAGAAATTCACACATTGATCAAGATTTCGCAAAACTATATTCATTAAGAGACACAAATCTGCAATGCTAAGTCAGTTCAGGATTTACTTTGCACTCAGAATAAAACCTTGGCATTCACATTTACAATACAAAATTTATTCTTATTTTTGTTACTAATGTTTAAAATGTAAATGGTAAAAATTACAAACTGGCTACAGTATGGAGTTAATTCAGTTGTGTAAACTACAGTGTGTATTTCTGGAAAGCTTTAGAAATTTAATATGTGCCTTAAAATTGTGTCAAATTATTAACTGATATGCAAATATGTTTTAATAATTCCAACCAGAAGAGCTTTGATCTAGTCCTTTCTTTCACCTATCCTTTGCACAGTTATGCACCTCATGTTCAGTATCTACAAAAAGCTTTCGAGTACTGAAATGACTCATGCACGCATTTCATTTTGAACTTCTCTTTTTTAATTCCCTCTTTCTCCAAACAGCTGAGGCTGAGAGCATGACATACTCTGTCTCTCTCCAGTTCATGGAAGCAATGAGTACTAACTCAATATACAGTAGTGTCAGGAACTGTTGTGAGAATGAAAACCCCAACTAAACAGATTCTGGTTCTTCCTAAGCTTCTATTTCTGCAGACTGCAGCTCATTTGGATTCTTATTCCTACAGTTCTGCCTTTTCTCCTGTAAGCCACTACGCCTTTCTGCTACTTTTCTCTGACAAATAGATAAGCTTTCACATGGGCAACTCCTTTCAGGAATCAATTCAGATTCATAAACAATGGTGGCCAAACCTGTGGGATGCAAACTGGCAACAAGACAGAAGGATTCAGCATTTTATATCTTTTGGTGGATGCAATCAATCCCTGACTACCTCAAAATGCACGAGTCCCTAAAATACTCGACCATATGGAATTTCCAAAAACTAGCTTGTAATCAGAACCCAAACTGTCATTTATATGGACGATCCTTGATATACAGAATAACTGTTCTTTCTGTTTCCTCCAGCAGGATGGGATATTGGCTTTTCTGAATCTGTTTATTTCACAGCTATTTTGGACTGGTTTCAGAAAGAATGTTTATGTTATAACACACTGTGAGTAGTTAGGGTCAAACCTGGTTTTTTTCCCCCCATCATCTTTAATACTGAAATGCTCAGAAACAGTTTACATTCCTTTACTCACTATTTGTAACTGTCTCTTCTGCTCCAAAATACAACCACCGGCAATGCGATAAACATACTGAGAGGTTATCTAGTTACAGTTTTCTTAAAACCCTGCATATCCTCTGTCGGTGTGCAACCATGTAATCCTAAAAGGGCTGATTTTGGTCCTGCTTTGTAGTTTTGTTAAAGACATGGATAGTGCTTCACCTCTAACCTCATTAGTTTCTATTTCCACACTCTAAGTGGGACTTTAATGATACTGCATTTCAAAAGACATTTTTGTTAGGCATTAAAATTTCACTTTTTGCTGAGATAAATGAAAGAAGATACAGTAATTCTTTCCTTTTCATAAATTCCAGTTGTCTGAAACAAGGTTTAGACACACCACCCAGCCCTGTACGCCATATTTACACGTTTACTTCTACTCTTCCCTCTAATAAGTCTACTGAACCTCCTTCAAACCAGATTAGACTCTCATGCATGGCTAGGTAACACATATTCAATACATGCTGGTCTTCAAATTACAAACACATCCCTTATGGGCCACTTTAACCATGTCTCAGACAGACTTGCTCTTTACAAAAGTTGCTGAAATATTTCACACAATGAAAGTACTGTCATTCTTTTTATCCAGAAAACTAGGCCAAACAAAAATGTCAGGGATGTAGGATTACTGTTCTTTGTGCCACATATTTATATTCAGACTGTTTTTACTCCCAAGTAAAGTAGAACAATACGGTTTCCACTAACAGTAGGAAAAATTTTAAAAAAATCAGTATTTGTAATCAGAGCAATTTGAGAATTTTAAGAATTCTCACTCTCAGAATATATTAAAAACAGATGGCTAATTCTCACTGATCTAAGTCTAAGAGAAGCGGCATCGTCAACAAGAAAGCAGAATCCAAACAAGCCAGCTTTGCATCAGTCAGCTGCAGATATGATTCCACAGCTGCCACAGCAACAAGCAAAGGAGCCAGCCGAGAGATCAGAAAAGAAGCCAAAGAGGTCAAGGCTTGGGAGCAGGAACTTGGCATCCGGGTCTTACAGCTGTCAGGGACACCCACGAGAGAAGTCACTGCTGTCTGCAGATTTTGGAAACAGCTGCGAAACAGGAAGAGGATTGAAATAAAAATCAAATCCAAATCTTTATCTACAACTATGAAGAGCCATGTTAGTGCAGAAAGGCGACACATGCCACCATTTGCTTCGTCACAGCACTGCGACAGCAAGCCACTACCCTGAATACAAAAACTATTGTCTACACTGAAGTACTGTTTTGTAGTGGTGTCAAACTTCCACAGAGATGGTTTCTTTCGGAAAAGATGTATCAGTGAACAAGACAGAAATAAAAACTAGACAATCAGGTTTTTTGTGTTTCAAAATACAAAATTTGCCTTAATCTTTTTTTCCTTAAAGGGGATATTCTGTCAAACTTCCCTTTAAACTCCCCATTGTGTAATCACTACCAGCACCAACAAGAACCCTAACTATAGTCTATAGTATAACTAAGCTATAATCAATAGTTTTGTTGCCAAGTTGTATGAACTTTTTATTAAAAAAAGCAAAACAACTTATCTAGAGATTGTTGAGAAAATATGACGCTGCACTGTCTATATTAGGGATTCCATACTTGCTAGTGACAGACAAAACTCAGAATGACAACTGCACATTTTAAGACTCATTGAATTGAATTTGCAGGATCTCTGAACAAAACAACAGAATCAAACTAGTTTTGCAAAAACTAATTTTAAGTGCATATGCATGCAAAACCCCAAAGCTATCACCAGTTTTCAGGAAAGCTGCCTCCACAGATTCTGTGCTGACATGCCAAGCAACTGCCAAACAATGTTTCAAAACAAAAGAGAGGCTCTTGGTAAGTGCCAAAAGAGACATTATATTCTGCCATTACAACCCAGGCTTTATGAACAGGAAAGAGAGGATACTTGTACTGTGATTCTCATTGGCTCTGTGAGTGAGACACATTACATACTAAGCAGAGTTCCAAGGAAATATCTCACGTGCTAGTGTGGGCTGTAAAAGTTAATAAATATTCAGCTGTGATAAAAAGCAAAAGAAAAGTATAAACCAAACCAATACAACTGATGTCAAAAAAAATGCACGGCTCTGTCAAAGAGGTGCTTAAAGCACAGGGCAAATAAACAGCAAAACTATTAAAAAATATAATGGGATATTTTATTTTCTCCAATCCTTTCTTACTCCTAATCAGCTTCTATATCTAGCTGTAAATTGAGATGCAGTCTCTTACATTTTCCAAGCTTAGAAGAAGTACCTAGTTCATATTATTCTTAACTTTGTAGTCCAATATCCATCTCCTCAATGTCACACTTCCATGCGTGGAGTTTTTCCTCTGTTTTTCTTGGACCATACGAAGCACCAGAAAGCTGTCTCAAGGCAACCTGCTCAAGCATACTTTTCACTGCTATACAAATAAGCCCTCTAGTGGTAAAATAACCGTGATACTTCCCATATGCAGAGTTTCTATGCACCTCCTCTCCAGGATAAAAGTTTTACTCTCATAATACCTCCTAACCAAAGTTGAGCCACTAATAGCCTATCTACATCCTCTTTTGAAAGCTAGTCATTGAAGATGACAAGCTTACTTTATCTGAAGTATGAGTGCATAGCTTGGCTATTAAATTCAGGGATAAAGCCATAATAATCAACAGAACAGAACTGTCGACAAATGCACAAAACTAACTTAACTTTTCAGAGAATTCTCCACATTTTACGAATTTTTATTAATACTAATACACAAACTCCACCACACACTTAGCATTTAATGA
Source organism: Coracopsis vasa (assembly GCA_026283785.1). Lineage (NCBI taxonomy): Eukaryota > Metazoa > Chordata > Aves > Psittaciformes > Psittacidae > Coracopsis > Coracopsis vasa. The sequence continues at coordinate 11,827 of JANHGB010028781.1, read as the reverse complement.
AACTCTTTGATTACCAGAATCCTAAGTGAGTGCTTGTTTTTTCCATTCAAGCTACTCCACTTACTTTCCCCTTTTTAAGCACATTTATTCACTACTTTTAAATACTAGTCAGTGAATGGAACACAGAAACACGCTCAATTCTGACCTATGTTTGTAGACATGATTTGCATTATGACTGGCAAAATGTTGCTGATGCATTAGATATTTCACCTGTAACAACTCAGCTTCAAACAGTGCCAGACTTAACACTGCCAAAAACTCCTCAACATCATGTCACCATCTTTTAATGAAAAGACTAGCACACTGACAAGTTTTTAAATCAAATTGCTGTATTTTAGATTAGCAAGTGTGGGTAAAAACCTCCCAACCACATACTTGTCCTCTTTCTTTAAATGCAGCAATCCAGCATACTGTTATTATATGAGCAATGGTCCAAAGGGATAATCATTCTCAAGTGGTACATATTTCAGCAGTTCTAATGAAATAGAATTATCTGGTGTTTGGCCAGATCAGAGCTTTCACTGACAGTACCTAGGTGTATCTGTAATCTCACATGCTGTTACAATGAAGGAGACTATGCTGGTAGAGGTTATTAATCACCTTCTGCAAAACACTGCTTACCTAAGAATACCTCAGAGTTGGTCTGTTCTGAGTAGACGTGAGCATAGGAAAACTTGGCACATCATCAGCTCACAGAATAGACCCTTATCATTTTGCAGCCTGCCAGGAAGAATTAACAACTAAGACTGCTTTGGAAATGCAAGTGCCAACAAAACTCTATCAACACAAAAAACAATTAACTTTTTGGCCTATGTAAACCTTTTGTGTGAGATTTTTGCTTATTGTGCACTTTTTAACACAGACATGCCCATGTCTTGATATAACACTAATTGGTTATAATTCACAGAACAGCAGCAGAGGATGAATAACACATTTTGGTGTAACTTGCCTGATAGCTAGAAACCAATTTCTGAAAATCAGTGTCTATTTCTGAAATTCCTTGCAAAAACATTCAAAAATGAAACCAGAGTGCAGAAATTCAATGTAACTTCAAATGTGGGTTCTGAAGCCACAATAAAAGTAAATGTAACCACTCTGACAAGATTGACAGTAGTTGTGTCCCTCTCAAAACACTCTAAATCGAATAACTGAATAGGGAAGCACACAGCTGACTGAAAAAGAAAAGTCCTCCAAGAGTAATCATTAGCAACTGTCAAGCTGGAAGGACTATTCCATGGGGGCCTAAAAAGATCTGTGGTGGATCAGACCCTGGTTCAACAGTTTCAACAGCGATTTTTGCCAACTGAATAGGAAAATCTGCTTAAGAACTTAACATACGATATCAAGCAAGATAAAATCCAAGTGCTCTGAAGAGTGGGATTAGAACTCAGCAATCCTGAAAAACTGGAGAAAGTATCCTAATGAACATTATATTTCCCCTGCTTGGTCCTGGAGTTTCTGTAAATTACACAGGAAATAAAGCAGGACTACCGAATGCAACCAGTGTTAGAATAAACTAATACTTCAGTTTTTTCCAACATACTGTTCTTCAAGGCACATTAATAATTTATCTGTTACAAACTACTCCTAGCATAGCCACCTTCTTTTTTTTAAAATGAAGCCTTTTAGAAGCTAGAACAAGAAAGTACTTGAATTCAGAACTTTATTTGCTAAACTATAACAGTAAAAGTTTAACCATTTCCTTCAATAAACTGTTTATTCCCACTTTATTTGCAATGGTTATGGACTTCTGAAACAAATACACTGAGATGCAGATAAACTCAAGTATCACAAACTATGTATTTCAAATTTAATAAAAGATACTCTCATATTTGATATCAGCTTATCTGTAATCCCTATAACATCCACACACACACACATACGCACACACTTTTTATCTTACAACAAATCCTCTGACTAAAACTAAGCTTGATCGAACAAATTATGGTTTATCAATTCTCAGCAGCTTCTAATGGTATTCCCTTTGTATTATTCATTGTAGAGATTTAGCCGATTATAGGCATGCTTAGGAATCTCCCATGACTTCAAAAGGACTTTCAAGGTATTAGAACAGAATGCAGCAGCATACCAGGCAGCTTGCACACTGTCACAGTTAATGAAAAATCCCTTTGAAAAATTACATTCCACTGATTTCTTCTGACCAGAAGGGTGAAGTTCTGGACTGACACTTCCTTCCAGTATAAAACAGAAATTCAGTGCAGCAAAACCAAAGCAATTAAGCCCCTCTTCTTTTGACATTTACTTTACAGCATGAGTCATGACCAGCTTTATCCAGTGTTTAATAAAACGTTTTCACAGAGACTATATGAAAAAAATTAACTCTGTACTACAGCCTTTTAGTCAAGTATTGGATTTTCTTGCACAAGTTCCAAAATCAGTTTTCAGTTGTCTGCCAGGTGGTTCTCAACACTTAAAAACCAAAACAAAACAAGCACACAAACCCCAAAGAAGTGTTTTGGGGTTTATGCTGCTTTGGAACCTTTTCTAAAATAGATCTGGAGGGAAAAAACTATAGCAACAAATTCAGATCATTTTTAAGTAGAAGACTGTAGAACTCATACTGCAAGTTTCCAATAAATGACTACTAATTATATTTACAACACTGAGGAGGTGTGTAGCAAAGTCAACAACATGAACACAAAAGTCAATTCAGAAGGCTTAACTCTCCAAATCAGTGTTAGAAGTTAACTGCAAAGAAAATTTAGTAAAACCAAATTCTTCTGCCATTTTGTAACTGGAAAACATAGACACAACAATATTACATCATGAAGACTCTCTCTGACAAGAGGTGCTTATATCTAAACCAACAATATGGAGGCTCCAACACATGCATGACTGGCTTTCTCCTGCGATTTGTAGAGAGTTCTACTGATTTTTCTCCATCTCTTTTCGAACTGCAGCTGCAAACCCCACATTTACTTCTTTTGGATTCCCTTACCTACTCAGAGCCAATCATTTTCCATCTCAATCATCTGAGGATACAAATGACAAACCGGATTTATCCTCCAGTGCTACACACAGTTTAAAACCCAACCAAATCAACCTTAGACAAAGAAGTTATATAAAACTCTGGAGACAGGAGGAACATCATAGTCCCTGAGAAGGAAGGCTTCTAGTAAGAATGATACAAAGAAATGCTACTGCAAACTGCATCACAGATATATGGAAATATGTTGGTCAATGAGAAACTTAACATGAGCTGGCTTCAGTGTGCGCTCACAGCCCAGAAAGCCAACCATATCCTAGGCTGTATCAAAAGGAGTGTGACCAGCAGGTCGAAGGAGGGGATCCTGCCCCTCTACTCTGCTCTCATGAGACCTCACTTGGAATACTGTGTACAGTTCTGGTGTCCTCAACATAAAAAGGACACGGAACTGGTGGAACAAGTCCAGACGAGGGCCACAAGGATGAACAGGGGACTGGAGCACCTCCCATATGAAGACAGGATGAGAAAGTTGGGGCTGTTCAGCCTGGAGAAGAAAAGGCTGTGTGGAGACCTCAGAGCAACCTTCCAGTTTCTGAAAGGGGCCTATAAGAATGCTGGGGAGGGACTCTTCTTTAGGGACTGTAGTGATAGGACAAGGGGTAACGGGTTAAAACTTAAGCAGAGGAAGTTTAGATTGGATATAAGGAAAAAGTTCTTTACTGTGAGGGTGGTAAAGCACTGGAATGGGCTGCCCAGGGAAGTTGTGAATGCTCCATCCCTGGTGGTGCTCAAAGCCAGGCTGGACAGAGCCTTGGGTGACATGGTTTAGTGTGAGGTGTCCTTGCCCATGGCAGGGGAGTTGGAACTAGATGATCTTAAGGTTCTTTCCAACCCTAACTATTCTATGATTCTATGATTAATATGGTATCTGAATCCTATAGCTCTACCTATTCTCTAGGAAATCCCATTATTCAGGAATAATAAGCTGGAAGCTACAGATATCCCATTTGCAGAAAGTTATTTAAATAATTTCACTGAATAAACTAATATGTTATTTACAAAACAAAACAATTCAGAACCATGAAATGCTAAGCCAATCTGGGAATGGTTGTGAAACCAGGAGGCTCTGAATGTTCACACTCTATCTTGTCATTAAACTATTAATTTTAATCAAGTGGAAGGTAAACAATGAATATTAATAGGCATTAGCTTGGCTTTTGTCTGGTTGTTCTATTTCCAACTGCCAGCAAAAAAGCTGTACATCCAGATCAGGCTTGAGCTGGAAATATATTTATACATTAAAGAAAACTTCTTTGTGACAAATATTAATCTAAGTGGGTTTTAAAGAGACCTTAAAGTCTGATTCTTAGAAAGTTCTTTAAAATACCTTGTAATTCTCTCCAAAGATCTGTTCTCTATTCATCTTCCCTTTAGAAGTTCTGTCATTTTGGTAGCCTTGCACAACCCAAGAAGGAACAGAAGAAACATTCCTCTTCAGTCTTCTCCTGTCAACCTCTTTTCTAGGTTGGCACTTCTGAAGCACTTATTAGGAATAAGAAATAAGCTCCCTTCCAGAAAGAATTCCTGAGGTATCTGACCCACTCAACCTTCCTACTATATGCATGGTTTAGAAATACAGTAGTATTTACTAGATAATGTTAAATTCATGAGGAATGGCACAAAACCAGAAGGCACACCCATTTCTGCTCCTTACCAAAGGGACCCCCCAACATGAGCTAAAAAGCATTCAGGTCTTTCAGCTATCTAGCACCCGATACTTTCGTAGTTCGCTGCTCCTACCACTACCTGACAGACAGCAAGAATGGAGTATTCCCTTTTTGCTATCATGGTTTCTACTAAGGCACCTCCTAGGTTTTCCTTGCCAATGAAAGGGCTTCCTGTGACACCAGCTTCTTAACTTCCTCTACAATTTCCCAGCCACACTGGCAGTATACAATTCAGAATTAAAAGTCCTTCTTACACAGAAAAGACAACTGAAAAAAGAGCAAAGAAAAGCTAGAAAAAACCAAGGTCAAACCAAAACATGATGATCACTTATTAAGCTAAGAGGATATCAACATCAGCTGCTTAACTAGCTTTTTACTATGAAATAGTTCAAGTTCTTTTGAAAGAGTGTATACACCACTGTATAAAAGCATTGAACGCTTCACTATCCAGCTCCGGCCAGCTCATTTTCAATAATGAGACAGGCCCTTAAAAAGGACCACAAATCACCAGATGCTGGGAATTAATTTTGAGGAAACAAGACTATGTTGTGGCTATACTAACACACTCTTCCCTTGGCCTCTGCTGCAGACAGACCCTTGATCTGGCCTAGCTCAGCCATTCCTTTCCTGCTATTCCTAGTTCAATTGGATCAAAAAAAATCTGTTAAAAAAAAAAAAAAAAACAACAGTAAAGCAGTATTTCATACACTAAGTCTGACCTTTATGAGCAAGACATGTATTTAAAGATAAAAATCATATTCTGAATTGTGTCACCCTAAAGTAAGGAACGAAAAATTACTCTCAAAACACAATGATCCAATTGGGTAGACGCAGTAGTAAAATATGCCAACGCATTTCAGTTATCAGGGTTGAAAAACTCGCTGCAATAGGGTGGTTTCTTTCAGTCCTACACATACTTAACACATTTCAATGTTTGTACATCATCTGAACAGCACAATTCATTCACCTGTGTGATTATGTGTCAGCTTCCAACACAGCAAATTGAGCAGCAGAGAAAGGAAAGGTTTGAGAAAAGAAGAGAAAATAAGGAGGAACAAATTAAAGTTGCTCACAGATAAGAAAATGCAGAAATGCTGTTTTAAATTCTGAGATTTTCAAAAAGCCATTGGACTATTTAACACTAGATAAATGCTCACATGCTTTTCATTTCTGTACTAACAGACAGCTACAGAATACAACCAGCAAATACAAACTTGCAGTTTTTGAATTCGTTTGCATTCTGACAAGCTTTTGCCATATCTTTACCATTCAAAGTGACCAAAATCTTCCCCAAATCAGAATGACTGTAACAAAATAACTAGTAGATTGCAATAAAAAAGATCTGTGATAAATTTTAATTTTGGAAATAAACGTAATCCATATTAATGTACAATCAGCAAAATCATAATTCTTTTAACCTGACTGATATGGTCCCAGAGTCTGGCTCAGCGAAAGCATTTATAACATTATATACAAATCCATAAATCCTCCCCCCATCTGAAAGGTTAAAACTCTCACTGAAGTGAGAAAAAAAACCCTGAGAACAATCTGTTCCACTTCACTCACAAGAATAACTTAGCTAAAATATTTCATAACTTTATATTCAAACTAAACGTACAGTTACAGGAATCTTTTGGAAAGTGCAGTGTGTATAAAATGCACAGAAACTGGAGTTCTTCCTTAAAATGCTGTCAAACAGTAAAATAAAGAATTGGTAAATTTTGTTAAGTCTTTATACTACAGTAACCTTTAGAAACTTCCTCTAAGTGTTATACCAACTCTATCCAGGGTTTCAGCTTGAAATTAAAAGATCAAACTATTTTTATGACTCACAATTGCAAATCTAAGAATAAACCAAACAGCAGTGGCTTACCTGCCTAGCATAGAATATGAAATCAAAGCACTGTTTTGTACAATATTAAAAATTAAAACATACACATCAAATTTTTAAAGGACTTTCAGATATGATTTCTTATGTATACATACACATTACCTCTACATCAGCTGCAAATGTGTATTCTTGAACAGAAACAATATGTTTAATTGAAATCGCCAGTGGATTAACCTTTTTTAACATTCAGAATCTGTAATACTGCAGAACTATTTTATGTATGTACACATCAATGAACCAAATAATTATACAATTCATATAAAGTGCATTTTTCCGTTTATCTTTCTATATTTTTCTGTTTTCATCACAAGCACAAGCATAAACAAGTCTCAGCTAGGATATGTTTCCCTAAAATAAAATACCTGATGAGTACACTTGCTAAGTATTTCCTTAAAAAGGAATTGTAAAGCTGTCAGGAAGGTTTGTACCTTACCATGAAGCTATGAAAGATATGAGGGGATAAGCCCACATGAAAAGCACTCCTTGTTTCTTTAAAAGTGGCACTGGCAACTTGTTAAACAGACATTTAAAACCTGGAGGGAGCCTCTCAGAGGGCCACCAATTCTACAGGGTCGAAGAACCTGATGTAAGAAGAAAGGTTGAAGGAACAAGGACCTAAACATGGTCAATGCCTAATGGGTAGTTTTTGAGAAGACAACTTGAAGGCTGCCCTCTTCACAAGGATACACAGTGAATGGATAAGACACCATGAGCTACAAGCTGCTCTGGGGAAATTTTCTCTTGACATAAGAAAAAACACAATTATTTGCCATGAGAACAATTAAACAATGGAACAGGTTACCCAGAGAAGTGGTGGACTTCCCCTCACTACAGGTATTCATGTCTTAACTTAGCTTGACAAGGACATGGACAACCCAATCTAAGGTCCTGCTTTCAGTGGAAGGTTGACTCAAATTATCTCCAAAGGTCCCTTACTACTTTCTGATTCGGTATGTGAAAATCTGCAGCTACTGCATTTTAAAACAATACCTGTCAGAAACACAGAAATCATTTAGAAAAAAAAGAAAACAAAAAAAATCAGTCTATGCACAGCTGATTTGCTTCAACTTTGCACTGTTTTAATGTTAATGGAATTAAATATATATGTATGCTGATGCAGGCTGGTTTTCTGCTTTTTTCCTACTATGTAAAGTTGGCCAATATATAAGTGTACTTTGTATATCTGCTAAATTTAAGGAAATAAGGGGAAAATACTTTAAGTTTGATGTAACAAGCCATCTAAAATTGCCTCTCCTCAGGAAGTGGATTCAAAAGTTCTTCTACTGCACTCAGGACGCAACGCTTACTAATTTCCAAATTTATCTAGAAAGCAAAGTATCATGATGCCTAGAACCTTCTCATCTATTAAAATCCAAACTGCTTGACTCTGGTAGCATTTCCCAGTTTCTCTGCCACAGAATTTCAGAAACAACTGCTCATCTGAGCGTCGGGACCATTACATTTAGAGTGCTCAACAAAAGCTTGAAGTGCTTCTATTGTACACCAGGGGGCCTTTGATGAAGAAATACACTAAATAAAATGGAACTCCAGATAAAAGTAGATGTACCAAGCAACTTTCAACCACTTTGGTTTTGATCTGCTAACACTTCTAAACGTAACACCACTAACTTTTCAGCTTTATTAACAAGCTATGATTCCTGCTTTTCAGCTTTTTATAAAGGGACTGTCAGCTCCCCCTCACCGAGGAAAAAGCTTGAAGAAAGGGTTACTTCCCTTATTCCACTCCATATGCCTTACAGAACTGACTTTTAAATATATATATTTTTATGAAGCTCATGAAGATCTATTTCAAATCCTCATGATGACTCCACAAAATCAAATCCACACAGCCCAACTGTTTAATAAGCCATGTTTATTACAAATATATTAATCTTGTCCTTACGCTAAGGTCCTCATTTTCATCTATACCAGAACCAATTACATTCTTCTCAAAATCATACTTGTAGCCTGTAAGGTCAGTTTTTATACTACAGCTATTGTAATGGCCCTCCATTATTACTTAGTATTTCCAAGCTAATCCCCAAGTGCCTCAATGTGAGGTAAAACAGCCACGCTAAGTGCAGCTCTGCATAAAATCTATCCATTAGTTTACTACCTTTGAATGCTGGCTATACAGGTTACTTTTGGAGATTAGGATACACTCCTGTTAGCCTGCACTTTAAAACTACCGATTCAAAATACCCCTACCAATGTCCTGTTTGAAAAGAAAAGAATCACTACTTAGAGCTGTACATACAATTGATTTCTTGGACTCAACTTTCAGAGGAATCCTGAAATGGATTTAATCTGCATTCTCTGAATTTATGAGAGTCTACATTAAGAAGAAACAGTCACCAGGAACAAAACCCTTTGCCAACAAATTAAAAAAAAAAAATAAAAAAGCACTGCAGAACTAAGGTTACACCTTTTTTTAACCCACTCCCCAGCTATTCACCGAATAAGAGTAATTCCCTCTTTTTATTCAAATCAGCATAAGAAGTCAGAGGTGATTTGGAACAGTTTCACATGAGCACAGACGCTTGCTTGGAATATCCTACTTTGCACCTGTGGTTCATACCACAAGTATTCATCTATGGTAAAGCCTGAAGTACTAAACACACTATGGGATATAACTGTTTTAAAATTATGTTAATAAGGACTTACTGTTTCCTGCTTTAAGGATATTCACCTACTTCTTTTTGTTTCAAAACTGCACTTGCTGCACTCAGTCAGTATCCATCCGTACATAAAAGAGGGCAGTTTCATGATTCTGCTTCTGGTTCAAATCATGTTGCCATGGAAGTGGATGCTGGACTGATAAAAATAGGTCAGCTGTTCATAACCAAAAATCACTGGTTTAATACTTTAAACTAATTGTTAAATGTTATTATTTTGATGCTTCCCATTATTTACTGTGAAATACTTATTATTCTATTTAGTTAGCATTTACTTTGCTCATACAATAGGCATTCCCACCAAAAGCATAGACAGCAGTAGAGTTAGTCCTGTTAATAAAAAAAAAAAAAAGATGCAGAAAGCTTTCAAGAGTATCATGTACAGTTCTTCATTATGTCTGCACTGACTTATGTCAAATGTTGTCACATAAACGTGTCCATTTGAAGAGCATCAGTATTATTATTACAAAGCACTATTTTTTTTTTTGTTGAAAAATAAAAACCATCAGGATATTGCTAATACCCATGCTCAGCCTTGGTTAGAACAGTGCTTCTTCTGCTTAGCTTTGCATCAAATAGATATATAAATGTCCAACTGGAGCCTCAATTACTTAAACCTGATAAAAACATCTAACGGCAGCTAAAATTTAAGTCTGTTACCCTATCAATTGAACATGTGAAAGCATATGTAGCCTCCTAAAAGAAATTTCTTCTGTTCCTTAACATTTTCACACTGCCTACCAAACTGCTGTCAAAACAGCATAAACACACCACAATATTCTCATTTTCACCTGCAGTAAATATCAGAAAGTAAAGTAACTCACCTGTATCGTGTGTTTCTGAATCTCTACTAAGCGATCTAAAATGCTTTTCTATCAACACCCTGACACATCCAACAGAACTTTTTCCTACCTTGACACTAACATACTTTAGACACACCAGGTCTGTCCTAGAGGTTTAAAGTGATATATTCTGCTCCTGAATTTTTCTTTACAACTGAAATGCACAGCTTAATCATTAACAAATTTAGCAGAGGTACATGGGAATACTGCAAACATGTGAGATTTGTGCTCCTCTTGTAGTTCAGGCACCTTCCTGCAGATGAACTAATACTTACAGGAGAAAGACTCAGCGGTACAGAAGTCCCACATATTTAATCCAGCACAAACCTACAGCATTACTGTGTGCCTTCCACACACAGTTGCTTCCACCCTGCTCTCTTTCAGTAGTGAACTGGGTCAGGCAGCTTCTCCCAGATCAGATCCCTAATCTGATTCATCATGCACCAGATAAAAGAAAGTGCCAGTGTAACAGATAAGAAAGGAATAAATGCCCAGGAAGCAAAGACAAAAATAGCCCCACCTCTTTAAGCTGTCATAAATCCATACTTCCGCTGTTCATAGCCCCACAGCATCTAGTAATTCTTCCTTCTACCTTTTTAAATTCAATGTTTTAACCTGAAATATGTACAATATAATTACTGTTGAAAAAATAATTTCTGTAACTGAGAACATGTTTAACTGTCAACACAAATGGAAACTGCCTTCAACAGGAATTAAATCATGTTTGTTGCGTTCATCTTCTTATATTTGTTTTAAATAATATTTCTATGTAAAACCTGTTTCACTCTGGAGAACTCTTCTGGACTCCAGAAACTTTGTAACTTGTGTTTCAAAACTTCCTAGAAGATTGTACAACCTGAGCTGTTCACTGACACTTTAAAGAAGCCAACTAAACCCACACCCATGAACTTCTTAAATATTGTTTAAAATGTACTGAAAGACTGTCCTTTATGAGACTGCAGAAGTTTTAAACTTGACATTGAGCAGTTTTAGAATTGTTTATAACCAACAACATTCCTAAAATCTCATGGCTTGTTATGCTGCAGAAAAGTATTATATGACTCATACATTGGTTTTGCGTCTTTGCTTTTTCTCAGACAATAAATAGTTTGCAGTAACACAAACAAATAAAAATCAGAGCAGCATACTTAAAAGTATCCTGCATACTGGACACTTGTGATTAAAACTGGTTTTTAAATATTCCTTTTCTGACCAGTGCATTATGTCATTATGGTTGTTCAGGGGGTTGTTTTTAAATAAGAAAAGCAGTAAGAGAAAATTTGACTTTTCTATATATGAAATGGTTGCCTTTCCTCTCTTTTGGCTCATCTGCCATTGGGATCCATCAGTCTTTTCATACAATGCTCATTACAAATCAGTGGTCATTACCAAAATTGTGTCTGTGTACAAAACAAAATAGTCCCATCTCTTTAAGCTGCCATAAGTCCATACTGCTTACATTTAGTGATACAGTTTTCATAATACAATCTCTCTGGATATATTGTCCAGTAATGAACTACAGCATTATGATTAAACTGCCAAATTAGTTTTATATTAAAATACCTCACTAAGGTTAATGCAAATCTTCACACATGCATAACAGAATACATCAGGGTGTCTGCAGACTCAAACTTCAGTAAATCAGTTGACATTATTTATATTTAGGAGTTAACTCTGCAAACACTAAGATACGGTAAAAAAATCCCTAAAGCAAGCTCATAATTCACTGCATAATGCTGAGTGGG
>JANHGB010028779.1:0-37438 GCA_026283785.1 Coracopsis vasa | reverse complement strand
GCGCTTCCTGCACCCCGAGCTCTGCGCTGCAGCCTCCCCTCTCTTCGGCTCTGCCTGGTGCCGACGCTGCCACCGCCGGGGCAGCCAGAGCAGAGCTTCCAGACGGGGCCCTGGCCCTTAGGCGAGCACTTCGCGTCCCGCCCGCTGCTCGCTCCCGCTGCCGGGGCCAACCGCCGCGCCGACCGCTCCTGCTCCGCTCAGGGCTGGGCCTCCCTCCTGGCACCGCCCCCTGTGAGTCCTTGCTCGTCTCTGCGGAGCTTCTGGCTCCTGGGCAAGGCCTGGCGAGGGCTCCAGGATCCCTTGATGGCTCTAGCCGCGCAGCACAGGGGCCCTGGGACGCGGGGTTTCCCCTCACTCCGGAGCTGAAGGCTCCCCTATGGAGCTGCTCACCTCGGCAAAGGACAGTTAGTGGCCGATGATGACCGGTTTAAATCTGCCCAGTCCCTCCTGGCGCCGCCCCCTGTGAGTTAGTTGACATAAAGAGGTGTGATCATTAACAGAGGTTTCTAATCAGTCAGGAGCCACTAATTTTTTTGCGTTTCATTGGACAATTCCTGTTGCTCTTTCCCTAATTTTTTTCTAGAATGGAATCTTCACATAAATAAAGTCCATATCTTTTTGTCAAGTTTATGAATCCACCTCCTAGAAAAGACATGAAAATCAACCAAATAACTTATAAAAGAAAAAAAGATGCTCCAAAACACATACACGCATGAGAAAAACCCTGATCATGACTGGAGCTGAGAGTGGTTCCTTGTGGTTCCTATGATTGTTTAAAACGGTTAAGCTTTGTTCCAAACTTCAAAAAACCCTGGCTTTTCCCAAGCATGTCACAAGTGCTCTTTCTATGGCCCCTCTGTTTGGCCACATCAAATTCCTAGTGCCTGTCATTAGATCGTCTGGGTCAAGCTGTAACAATGAAGTAAAATCATGTTGTTGTAGGGTCACAGACATTGGAGAGCCACCAGCTTGCTGTCGCAGACAGTTCAGGTGCAGACAGTGACTGCGGCACAGGACTCGGGCAAGGAGGGCATTTGACTCATGGTCTCTCAGATGAAAATTTAATGTCCTTCAACTCCACTTCTGTGTGAGATGTTAAAGATGCCCTGATTGTTAGAGCTGGTTCAAACACTTCTCTGATGGAAAATACTGATTTTACAGAATTGAAACATTTCACAGGAACATGTTGATTCCATCGAAAGTTTCAATGGAAAGCAGGCTGTTCAGGAAGCCTGTGCTCCTGGTCCTGTGCCAGCCTGGGCTACCCTGGCTCCCTGCTCCCCAGGCAGCTGCTCTGCCAGCTTCCTGACACCCTGAGCAGGCCTCTGCCTTGGGAGTAGGGTGTCTGGGGGAGGAAAACATGAAATGAGGGACATTGGCCCGCAGGTGGGCTCTCTTGTGGTAGCATTTTTTAGGCCTTTTTTTTTAATTTACAGAAACACGAATTCCTCAGGAAAAATTACAATCACTTCTTTCCACAGGGGAGAAATTCTATTCTCTAGGCTGATGTACCAGCGAGGTGATACTGCCAGACTTTGTGTTCTCTTTGCTTGTGCATCACATGTTTACAAATATGATCTTAGGTAGAAAGTATCCAGTGTCTTCACAATGAAATAGTGATGCAGCTGTCAGTGCCTGAAGCGTTTGTTCTCTCTGATAGGCACAAAAATGTGTGCAGACTGTCATCCTGATGAAATGCATTCACAATTTCATCTCTGGGTGAACATAATATTTTATTATTTTCTTTATTTCTCTTTTCCCAAAAATTGTTCAGGTGACGATAACTAACATTGTAATACACACCATAAGAATTTCTAAGCCTTTCTGAAAGAACTGTTTATACATTTTGGTTAATATGTCTGTTGGCTTAATCTTTGTTGTTATGGTCATAACTTGAACTTAGAATTTTGTTTTGAGGTGTGTATGACAAGCACCCATAGAAATCAATTTTCTCACCATCGCTTATATATGCCTTAGACTGTGTCTTCATGCTGGTGCTATTGGCATGTGCAAGCTAATTATCTCATTAACTTTATATGGCCAGTAAAACTACTAACATGTAACTAATTGTTTGTAAAGTATTTTGGGTGATTTGGATTTCAAAAACTTAAAAAAAGGGAGGTAATATAAACCCCATGTTTGTTCTATGTTTTACCACCTGCAGAGAAGTGCACAAGCTGAGTGTTTATGTGCACATGCTTACAAGTTTTGACTTGCACTAAGGTGTCATGCTGCTGATCATTTGGTAGGTGGCATACTTACAGTACATCCAATCAGGGAATCAATAAATAATGAAGCCTGCATATTAAGAGAAGTTTAACAAATAAGTTCTCATAATGAAAGTCAGTGTTGTGGATTTTTTTTCAAGGTTTCACTGGCAGTCTTGCTTTTGATCTGGGAACTGTTAGGAGCCATTGCACCACAGATGAAAGAAGTTAGAAAATTCCATATCATAATGCAGTTAGATCAGTAATTCATGGCACAGGTAATTCACAATGACTTGCCAGTCCTTTGATTGCACGCGGTTTATGACTATTAGCAGTTTCCCCTTTCAAATTTGTATGCTTCCATACTTCCTTTCTGACCTCTTTTTCATCATTTATAGTCCAATGTGGTAGTGAAAAAACATAACTGGTGCTCAAGTGCATGGCTGTCATTCAAACCCCAATGCGTTACTGAGCAGTTTGACATTTGTGACTATGAAAAAAAAAAACATTAAGCAGGTGTACAGAACACTAACCAGGTCCCTGGAACAATGCTTTATGGGATTCGCAACTTGCCTCTAGGCTATAAACCTGATTCAGCCTGAGTTTTCAGGGTATATTTAATCTTGATATTTACACCCACAAATGTATCTTTCATTAGAATATATAATTGCAATATGAATGACACAAACACATTTCAGATGGAAGGTCACGAGAAGTTTTACTGTAAGAGATTTGCAATGATGTGTTCTTTGAGGTTTACCAATTATCTGTCCTCGGTTTGTAAAATCAGGGGCTGCATCCTCAGCTTCAGTAAATTGGTTTGTTCAGAGGGGTCCTGGCACTAACAGTTTCTTAGTAGAAGTATAAGAGAGTAAGGTTCAAATTAAAAGAAACCAAAAGAAATGCTGTTTAATCACTTTTAACGTAGTCATCTGCTATACAGGTGTGCACGTATCACATTTTATTTCAGTTATACTTACCAGGTTTCTGGGAACTGATGTTGCAGCTTTACAAAGGTAGAGAGATTTCTACAAGTTGGATGAATAACATCAGGCATATCTTTTAAAAGAAGTTACTGCTTTGTCTCTGAAGGGCTAATATAATATTCAAGTTGCTGAAAAAGGGCCCCTAAAAAGAGCATTGCTAACATTTAAGTGGTCAAGTAGGAATAAGAACTGTGAGTCTGAGAACTAAACAGTTCTCTAAGGTGCTCAATTAAAATAATCTTTTTTTTATATATGAACATGAAAAACAAAGTCCTTTCATGGTATCCCTCCCAGTTCAAGTAGTCAGTGGGTTAGGGACTTTGCCAGAGGTGCATCCGGATCACCGTGCTTAATAGCCATTGACAGACATATCCTTCATGAATTAGGCTTATCTCCTTTTGAACCCTGTTATACTTCTGGCTTCTGCAGCATCCTGTGGCAATGAATTCCATGACTTAATTATGCATTGTAATGAAAAGTGCTTCCTTGTGTTTGCCTGAAGATTGCTGCTTGAAGATGTTAGTGAGGGCATTTGCCTACTGACCTGCTCACTTTTGTTTAGTAGACAGAACTGGTTAGCCGGTTCATAGTCTTAACTAGGTTTTGTTTCTTATGATGGCAAAATCCATAGCAAATAAGAGGTAGAGAAGGACATCTTAAGATTGCTTCAGTACTGATGTATTTCATGTATGAATAGGAGAATATACAGGTACTTCAATTGGGAATGTTTTATTTTGACATTAAGCCTGGGGTTGGTATGGCGCTTGTGAATAAGAAAACAGTAGTACTATAAGAAGACTCTGATAAATGTTTTCAACACATGTGCACACACACATAAGTACAGGTATTATCAGACTGTTTCTAAAGTGATGTATGCTGATGCCTTTTGTGTAGCACATTTTTTAGAGATGTAAAGAGAAGATTTTGGGGGCAAAATATGGCGAAGTGCATGAAAAGTGAGGAAAAGACCACACAAAAGAACTGTTTAGAAAGTGAGCACTGGCAACAGCTTATGAGCAAAAACAAAGAAGGAAGTGGAAATTTGCCTCCTTCTCACCTTCTTTTTAGCTTTGAACAAGAGCGGGTGAGTGGCGTCTGTGCCCTTCAAGAAATGGATGGCACATGCAAGGTCCTACATCAGCAACAGAAAACGTGAGATAACTTCAGCATTTTGCTGCTTGTGTGATCACATACATCTTTGGTTTTTTTTTGTTTGTTTCTTGACAAGGATGAAAAAGGTTTTGCTCAGTTTATGGGGAAAAGAGTATGTTGTTTTAGGATTACAGGATATTTTTTAGTTCTAGAAGAATGCTTTCCTGGGTTTGCCATTTTCTTACACTATTAATATGAAAAATTAAGAAGGAAGAAGAATTATACAATCAAAAACTTAAAATTCAAAGAAATTGAATTTGTAAATATTTTTATCTTTTTCTAGAATCTCTTTAAAATGAAGCATGAGGCCTTACTGAAACATGGCATTTTGATAATTTTTGATAAATTATACAGAGAACATTTTTCCCTCTAATACGTATTTTTCCAAGCATAAATGGTTTAATAATTCTTACTAAAGAATTTTTTTCTTCTCTGTCCATCTGGTTTTCCCTCGCCCTGTTGTTATACTCTCTGCTGTATTTTGTTCTTTATTTCTTATCTAAGTATCATTTGGTTTTGCTCACAGGTCTGCCAAAAATTCAGCCTTGACTTTTGTCTGCCCATGTCAAAGCCTTGTTGAACAAACTGGATGGAGCTCACTAGATATAGATCAAAATAACCCTCAATTCGTTCATAACTTGAGAAGAAAATAAACCTCACAATTGTTTTATTCTTTTACCTGATCTCCTATTTGGGAGGACAATAGCTCACTGACTGTTGTTAAAAGACCTTAAATTTATCTGCTCTTCAAAGCAAGCAATATTTGCTTTCTTAATGTTTATACACCTCCTAGCATAGCAAGGCCCTAGGCCTTACTAGTGTTCGAGGCAATTCTGCAGAAGAGTAAGAGGAAGGATAATTATAGGGAGAACTTGGTGCTTTAGGCCTCACTTTATTTCACTCAGTTTTTAGGGGGCTGAGGGTGTTGAGTCAGAACTGAAACAGCTGAGTAAGGAGCTGTACAGATAGCTCATTACCCCTCTACTCTGGGCTTCTTTTCTGTCCGAATTAAGTCTTTTAAGCAGTGAAATGTCTGATAAATCCCAACTGCCCGAAGGACATAAGGTTAGATTTGGCTCTGGATAAGAAAGAGATCATCTTCAAGACATAAATGAGTGACATTCTATTAATTCTCCTTACTCTTTATATTATTTTAGTGGATATTTTCTGGATTGTCTTCTAACAGAAAGGAGAGTTGGGGTTTTTAATGAATTATACTAAATTAAAATTAAATTACTGTAGCCTCACTGACTGGAAAAAAAACCAAAAACAACAAAAGGAGAGCTGTAATATTTTGCTTTTTTCCTTATAGCTGATTTTTCAACTTTGAATGGTCTGAAAATTTGATGGTGAACTTATTGATGAATGTCTTTGAATCTACAGTTTAGATCTGAGATAAGGCAGACTCTTTTCAAAATTAAACGGACCTGGATAGCTGATGCTATTAGGAGAAAATCAACTTAAAAAGCTGGTCCTCTTAAGACTTCAACTGAAACCAACATCAGTGTTTCAGCAAAATAGCTGATTTGAGGTTTTAGTACGAAGACTAGCAAGACTTATAAAATGAGAGTTGAAACAAAAGTCTAGGAGTGCCTTTTTTCCTAGGTACAGGAAACTTTTACTTGGTTTAACAGAGCAACTGTTGGAGAAAAAAAAGCCTTTGTTCATGCCCTGTAGCTTAGCAAGCTTAAAGAAAAACTCTTTCTAAGCCTAAAATTTAATTAATTATTTTTTTTTTTTTAGGTCAGAGACCCCAGAAGGACTAGTCTTCTGTTCAGAGTATTTGGCTGCTCCTTGCAGGTGTTTGGGTTTTAAAATGTTTGGGCAGAACACCAATAATTTGGTTTACAGATCACGGTGTTGTCCAGTTTCCTGCACATTATTGCAATGTGGAACAATGACATTACAACAACCCACATCTGCTATTAACTTTTTTTTTGGTCTTTTTAGACTGTGTGTCTCTCACAAAACATTGAGCTGTGCCTTGGCCAGCTACCTCAGCTGTTTACCTAAGTAGCTACAGGACATCTGTTTAAAGACAGGTTACAGACACATCACATTTCACCTTCCTGAAGGGGAAGAGGACAGGAAACTTAATTTTGAAGTTCAGCACTGCCAAATCTTTCTGATTTCCATAAAGATGCCAGACAGTGACATCATATCTACCATGTGTCCCTTTGCTTTACGGCTGGAACTTCATTGCATGGTGGAAATGTTGCAGGAGAACAATTGATTTTGACTTTCGCCAGTGCTGCACTAAGCAAAAGTAACAAATGGTGTCATTGCTGAAGTCTGTGAGAAAATATTTGTAGTCATGGTTGTAGCTGGAGCCAAAGTCAGAAGCACTGAACCAGAACCTACATAGAACCCAAACTTTTCCAAGGCCATATGTTATTTTATTTATTTGTTTTAACTTGACTAAGTCGGGTTTTGATCATTTAACCATGGTCCCTGTTCATAACAGGCCTGTGTGTTTGAGAGAAAATAACTCCTTGGTGTTTTTAAACACAATTTTAATTAAATATAATTATTCAGAACAAATGTTTTCACCTACCACATCATGTTACTGCAATCTGTGCTTCTGCTTTCAAGTCTGTTATAGTGAACACAGGTTACATGACTGCATAAAATAATTAACAGTGGCTGTGTGTAAAAGCAAACATATTTAGAAATGAGACTGAAAAACCCTAATCTCCAGTGTACTTAACCAAAACAACATTCTGCTGGCCAAATCCTAAAATACTGGTTCTTAGGCTGTGATTGCGGTAATCTTCCCTGGAATTGAATGCAGGCTATTTGCTGCAGGGATGGGTGCACAACTGAATGGTGACTATCAGTGATTTTAATTATATCATGACAAATACTGTTGCAACTAGATACATTTTTTATTTTAGTTTTCTTCCCCGTTCCAGTTCTCAGCCACTCAGTCTGTGTGAAGATATGGCTGTGTTCTGCTCAACACCTGATGTACTTCTCAGAAATGGCTCCATTTCAGACGTAAGTGAAGTGATCCCTGCACAGAAGGCCAGATTTACAAAATTACTGATGTAATAATCCATTTCTGACAGAAGTAAAGGATAGCTGGTGCTTAAAAACCCTTTCTGGATATTTCTGTCTTGTAGTGGTGATTCTTTGGGTAGAAAAGGGCTCCATGGCACATATATGCTATCTTGTTTTTATTCACAGTGAAACTCCTAATGAAAATAAGAACAAGGAATAATGCAACTTGTAAAATAAAGCTTTTGCTAAGCACTGTAACTCTTCCTGTCTTTACAAGAAAAGCTGCCATGAGCCATCTTTTTAATAACTTTAGGAAATATTACGTTACTAATGTTACAAACATATATAAAGGCACACTAAATGTTATGTCAAAGTTAAGGGTCTGACTTTTTTAACCTCAAAACTAAAGACAGTTTAACCAATCCACATTCACAAAAGAAATATTGATAGACCCTTAACTCTTGTGAAGCTGGTGATTACTGGCATGAAGAAAAGAAATAACACATCCTGAAATATGTTACAGTAAAGCTACGTACCATGTAGTTTATAGATTTATAAGTTTTAGATTAAACCAGGATCTTTTTCTATGTTTATCAGCAGCATTAAAAAAAAGAAAAAAACAAAAAACCCAACAAAAAACAACCAGTAAGTGAACCTGCAATACCACAAACCAATCAATAAAGTTTAAAAGCTCCTGTGAATCTAACCTATAACAGGTCCTTGTTTGGAGAACATGCTCAAGAAACACATGTGCCTTTAAGAGGTCTTGAAAGAATTTACACCCATGGACCATTACCATTTCCAAACACCCTGCAGCTTTACCAGCCCAACATGTGCTGACTGTATATCACCATGACCCTTTCACTAAAGCTCTTTTGACTGGAGTGCTTTTAATACCCACTTTCTCAGCTGAGCTCAGGAGTGATTTGTTTTACATGCCACATTAATCCTTTCCACATTTTCTGGATGAGGCAACCACAATTCCACTTGTGAGGTGTTTCTAAAACATAGTTATAGGAATAAAGCAGCAGGGTCCCAGACTTGACAACTTCCCTTCAGGCGGCTGACAAAGTGGGCTATCGTGACTGGTGTTGGAGCTAGAAGTTGTGCCCGGCAGCGAGGGTGGGCTGCTCTCCGTGGTTAGTCAGAGGCCCAATTATTGTTGGCAATTCAGCTACAATTAAAACCCTGTAGGGATCTTCGTAGATTTAATGTCCAATGAATGCTGATGCAGATTAATAAAATCCAGCTCATCTTTTATAAGCTTAAGATGAAATGCAATAGAGAGAACAGAACTGAAAGTATAAATCGCAGCTCTGTAAAACCCAAGAAGTTTATGTCTCACACCTACATGATTGGAGGAAAAGAGCTTTTTATAAATGGGCAATTAGTGTTCAGTGTACTGGCTTTTATTATGTGGTAATTTTACAGTTTTCACTTTAAAGACACACAAAAAAATATCAAAGGCCAAATGAATTTCTGTTGTATGCATTTATGAGCTTTCTGTATTTATAATGTTAGCTCAATGTTACTAATGTAGGGGTTTGAAAATTTAGTGTTGTCAACAAGGCTAACAGAGTGGACCAACCAATTATAAAACTGTTTTTACATGTCAGCGCTGTGCACATTTTATTAACAAGTTAGTATTATACTCAATTTTTTATGTGTTAAATCGGACTGTACAAGTAACTGGAGGACAAAAATTATGTTTCTACACCATTTAATTTATTGCTCTTCCCCCATAAATTTCACTTGCAAGTTCAATGGTCTGAGCTGAACTATAAATTAGAGTGAGGTGAGTCTTACATATAACTTGATTTACTCTGGTAATTTCTGAATGAAGTATCTCAATCCTCATGCCTGTCCGCAATTGTCTTTACAGCAAGCTATAGCAACGAAATGGAAAAAAGCAGCAGCTAATTAACTGTGTTCTGTTAGAGGCTTTGACAGTCATACACCAGCTATTCAACAAAACTTCAAACAGCACAAGTAGCTTAATGAGTACCAATGTGCATCTATTCATACCATGCAGCAGGTGTCACCAGGTGTTGCCATTTCACTCTTCCAGATTCTTTTTATCTTTTTTCATTTTATTTAAGCGTGCAAGTAAGTAAGATTATACTAATTTTTTTAATTAGTGCTATATACCGCTCTATGTGAAGGGAGCTGTGTTATTGGAAGGCCAGTTTGCTATTTGCCTTGATCTCATATTAAAATCTGTTCTTCAGGTGGAATTGCTGTTTGTAATCCCAATTTTGGTGATGAGCTGAGATTCCTGAAAAAAGGAATTGCTTGCATGCTGTTTGATTATCTCTGTTCCAGGACTTATTTATATGCGTAAGTAAAACAAGTTATACTTAGAATATAACCACAGGCCTCATATCTGTTTTCCCTGATCTGCCAAGACATCTGCAACTGCCCTGGAGAGGGACAACAGTGATGTCTACAACAAGTTCTTTCTGTAATTTGCAATGAGATATGTACTGATCTGACTTTTCAGATATGCTAATTACCTACTGCTGGGAGTTGGAGCACCCAGAATTTTTACAGGTCTCAGGTTTGTGGCCTGACTGCTCTCCTGGGCATCAAGTAGGACTTCTCTGCCAGCTTCACCAGCTGTACATGAAGAACTTGTTGATTATACTTTTTAGGTGTTTTTTTTCTTCTCTGACTGTATGCTGGTGGAAAGCTCAGTAGTACAGAAACTTCAGCATGTCTTCACCACATTTTCTTGAGATAGAGGACTCTAGTTCTGCTAAGGAAGAGGAAAAGTGCGTGGGAGAAATGTCAGAAGTCCTTCATTTCACATTAAATCTAGATTCCCTTCTACAGACATAGAAGCTCTGTCCCTGAACTCACTCTCCCCACTTTGTCTGACTGTCTATTGCAAACACTTCTTGAAGCACACGGGTGCAGAGCACTGCGGCTAAGCCACTGTTTGTTGCCAGTAGGATAATACAGAGGGCAGTGTGAAGTATCCAAGAAATAATTTTTGCTGTCATTGAGGACGTATTGCATCTAGTGAAGAAGAGAGAGAATACATGCTTTATGGCACTTCCCACCACCATTCTCTCAGTGCATGGACCACATTCCAGTATCAAATGTTACCTGAGCATGGACATTCATTCCATAAGGGCAAAGCTGACACAATGTACCAAAAGTCCAGGAGCTCTCCAAGTCATTCTAGCTGAGCTTAGGTTGTGTCTGAAGTTCCTCCTAATCCTCTGCATTTGAGGAAGACTGCACGTGTAGCATCAGTCTGCACCCCAGGAGGAAAAGGACCGTCTTTCATGGAATAATCAACCAGCTAGATATTGCCAGCCATTTAGCAGATACATTTCCTGAAGGGTACCCTTTATGGTGCCCTCTAAAGACTTGATTCTTCTTACACAGAAAACCAGACAAGTTTTGGCAATGATTCCTGCGGGAACAGGATAGACTGTATGGCACTTGGACCACCATGCTCCTTATGGTGGTACATGTGTTGCACTGGCTTTCTCAGGCAGGCTCCAGGGAGGCTGACACAACTCTGCAGAACAGCAAAACTGTGTGAAGATACCCATGCCAAGCCAGCAGAGCTCTGACCATACAGCATGATGTCCACACTACTCAGCCTTGTTCTCCTACTCAACTTATGTAATTGAGTAAGGAGCTGGCTGGTTCAACATGAACTACTGTTTTCAGAGTACAGGCACTTTCTTCAGCTCTGTAGGTTGGTGTGCACTGATTTAACCACTATACGTGTGCCCACATCTGTACCTTTGTCTTTTAAGTAATAACATAATTCCCGGAATTAATTAAAGAGTCTCCCTGCATAAAAAGGAAGGATATTTCATATACATAGAGGGGATATGCCCCTGGTAAGTCGAACCTGTTGCAATTATTTGTAGCCTATAATGTTACCTACATCATAGTAGCATCACTCATATGTCAGAGAAAATGACTCACAGAAAACACTGGGCTGTAAGTACTATCCAGAAAAATAGCTTTTCAAGATGATGGTCTAGATTGTATGATACAAATGAAAATTGTGAATCCTTTAGCAAGGCAATTTCCTGAAGCTATGGTTGTAAGTAAGTGTTGGGTTAAAAAAAAAACAACACCAAAATGGGAATGTTTTAGTAAACAACTTGTTTTGTAGAGCAAACAGAAACATACTTTCATCTGCTCTTCTTTGGAAATTATTATTTATGGGTTTGGATTGCTTTTACTTTTATTGTTTTCAGTGGCCATTTAATAGGAGTTTTCTTATTGTTTGTACCTTATGATACAGATTTTGGTTGTAAAGAAGACAACAGGAAAAAAGCAACCCCAGAGCTTTTCAAAAACCTCAGGTAGCTTTTGATCACTTTTAAGATCCCATATTTGCAAAATTCCATTATATGCCAGGGCAAAAATCAACTCGGCTGTATTCTGTGTTGGTATATAGTCTGAGCCACAAAAATTGCCTACTTCTTTTTTTGCCTTTGGGCAATTTTTCAATCTTAACTAAACCAAGTCCATAATGTACGCCTGCTGGCCAACATTCCAGGTAAATGAATAGCTCTTAAGGAAAAATGATGCTGTTTTTCAAAAGCTTGACATTTTTAAAATGCAAGTCCAGAATTGAAACCTTCAATAATTTTTCCATGCCTATATGTTGCAAGCAGAAAAATGTTACACAAATGAATACATCTGGGATTATTTTCAAGCTGTTATTTCCCACTAGGGAAAATATTTAGAAATAAGGCTCTTTTTCTTTTTTTTTTTGTGCTGAAACTACAAAGAGGCCAGCCATCTTGATGCTTTTCCAGATTTTTTTAATGGTTTTCCTGATTATTGTATAGTGACTTTACTGCCCTGTTTTGTATGCCCTTATATTCACCAATAGTAAGCATTTATGTTGGGCTTATTCCAGTTTTGAAATCTGTTTTGTGGCATTTATGGCCTAAAGCTAATAAGGACATTCAGTATTTTCTTGTAAAATATTGAAATACCTTTTACCATGAAAATAAAGGGGAAATGTTTTTAAAATTAAAAATAAAAAAACAGTGGCCTAACCAAAGGGAGGAACCACCCCTATTTTAAACTCAGGCAGTCTTTGCAATAGCAGTTAAGTGAAGTTTCCTAGGCATCAGGGAGCTGGCAGAAATGCATCAAGCCCAAAAAGAGCCTCCTGAACTGAGCTCAGCTCACTGGGAATCAGAGTAGAGCCCAGCAGAGGTTTGGCAGTGCCCAGGTACAAAATAGTGCTACTGGACCTGGCTAGGTTGAAAACATTTAATGAAATGGAGCTTTATAAAAATGCCAGTTGGTTGAAAATGGAACTTCCCCACAGAAAAGGGTTTGGATGCATTTTTGAAAAAAGTGAAAAATCTGGAAGAATTTTTTATTGATCAAAACCTTCTATTTTTATTCCCTTTAATAAATAGTGTCCTGCTTGAAATTACTTTGCATTTTGCAAGAAAAAACAACCATAGCATAAAAAATGTAAATAATCTCTCACATGAAATCTTTTAGAATAAGTACAATGCTCCTTAGGTGAAGACTTTTCATTAAAGAAGTATCTCAGGTTTTCAAAACTTTTTTTTTTTTTGCTTTTGTTTGTTCATTTGTTTTGGGGTTTTTGTTTGTTTGGTTGGTTGGTTTTGTGGGGTTTTTTTTGGGTGGTGGTTTTGTTTGGTTTTTTTTGTTTTTTTTTCTTTTTTTTTTTGGTTGGTTTTGCTTTATTTTATTGGGTTTTTTTTCATGTGGTCTTTTTTCCTCAGAAGTACAGGTATTGTCTGGGAGCAGAAATCTGGTTCCTCTCCAGTGTGTGTCCAGCGCTGTCCTATCATGCAGGCCTGAACTAATCCACTTCAGTGAATGTAAATCCTTCTCTTGGCTTCAATGGGAATCTAGCTTTTTCTGGAGCTTGTGTAAGGGCATGATCATATGCTCATTTTATAGACTGGAAGTTGAGGTGTAGAGCTGCCTTGATAACCAGGTCAGTGGCAGAATTATCGTCCTTGAGCCCATCTTTAAATACAAATATTTGCCAGTGCTGGCCAGATGATGTGCAGGACCTGTTCTGGTCCCTGCTGTATACAGACACTGCAATCTGGTAGTCAAGTGGCAATGCTTCCTCTCAGCTTATGTTTTCTCTGTATAATAGAGGGTTAATTTGAATAAATGCCTTATTTACATTCATAACTATAAAAAATTGCCTACCAAGACCCTAGGTGCCCCAGCACGCCGCTCGGTGAAATCACGGTAACATTGAATTCATTATTCTGACAGGAACCCAGCCAGCCAGACGCCTACAGAAGCGCTTTTCCTCTCCTTCGCTCTGGGAAGCACGGTCCGCAGCCCTCTCCAGAAAGCTCTCCAGCTCCATTCATTTATTTATTTGCTGCATCGCCAGGTCACTAAATTCTGGTTTCTGTGGGCCAGGGCGGGGGGAGCGAGCTGCCGGGGCGGCGCGGCGGCGGGGAGGCCCTGCCAGCTGCCCCCTCCTGCCGAGCCAGCGGCGGGGGGAGCCAGCTGCAGCTGGAGCTCAGCCCTCTCCCCCGGGAAGGGGGGCCATCGCCACACATCCGACATCACCAGGGCTTCCTGGCCAGCCACCTCATCCCAGTGTTTACAGGGAATTGCATGTATTTTAAAGGAATATGGGACAGCGCTGGCCTAGCTCTGCACGAGTCTGCTCCTGCTGCTTCATGTGGGATGGTAGGATTTGGGCTTTTTTTCAATTTTGAATTGAAAGTGTCACTGCATTGCAAAATAGGAAAAGCAAGAACAAAAGTACGTCTGCATGAACATCACTCTGAGAGTCTCATAATCTACAAGGCATTGCTAGCCAGTAGCTAACTATTACCCAGCTGTCCTCCCACCCCTGCTTATTAGGAAAGTTTAGATATTAGTTCCCGTTTGCTGTTCAGAATAGCACAGATGGAAGGAAATGAATATGCCATTTGCTTTTTGTGACCTCGAGGGAGTGGAGCAAAAAATGGATTGAAAACATTGCCAGAACCCTGAAAGTTATATTCTCTCATTCATTAGTTTTCCTGCTTCTCTATTCCATATGCCCTCCTTTCCTTCAGCTCCATGGAAAAGTATTGAGGAGCCAAAACCAAGTAATACAATCAAAGCTTATGCATAACCTGAATGGTGTATGTGGCTTGACTGGCCTGTTAGCCAGGATGGCTGCCATGGTTCCAGAACCGCTGAGAGTAACAGACTATGGCCATGAACATCCACAACTCTCTTACTCTCCAGAATGTCGCTTGATGTATTATTTGTGGATTAATGCATGTGAATGGTTCAATATAGCAAGAAGTCACAATGAATAAACAGAAGGGACCAGATTCTTCATAAGGATGTACACATGGTTCTCATTTTAAGGCCTGAACCAGTCTACTTAAGTTAATGTAAATCCTTCTCTTGACTTCAATGGGAATGTAGCCTTTCTGGCTAGCTCTAGTAAAGAGCTTAGGCACCTAAAGAAGGATGTATGTGGAACAGCATCCAAAAGTGCTCTCCAGAAACCCGTGCTTGGCTGCTGCCTAATCCTGGAGGCGCCTAGTCTCACAAGGCACATCCTTTTTTGATTTTAAAATTCTACAGGTGACAATAGTTGACCAGATCATGTCCATATCAGCCTGGTCTGAGCAGCTTATCAGCCAGTTCTTCCTTGGACTGGTCTAAGCCAGGAGCTAAGCAGAAGGTGCCTAAGACTTTTGAAGGCCACATGTGGTAGGCATTTTCAGTGCATCCCAACATACTCTGGTGGATCAAATGCTCTTCATATCACTCTTTATTTCTTCCAAAGCAAATCTGAGAATAAGAGAAGAAAGGCTCCCTTTTTTTTTTTTTTTAATTTATTTTTTGTGAAGGTAGAAAGAGTAATTTGCTGTAGATTGGAAATATGTTTCATTATTTATTTATTGATATCTTCACATTCTTTTTTTCCACATCCACTCTCTCATGTGTTTAAAGGGAATTTTTAACTCAATTTTGACTGGGTGAAAAATAGTCACCTCATCCCTAAATGGTTTCATGCCTAGTAATGTCCACGTTCCCTAAATCAAGTTGAATGGGATCTAGGTCAAATGATTAAATATGGACATTTTTTTCCTCACATCTAAGTTTGGAAAGAAAACCTTCATTCTATATTGAGATTGCAACTTATTAGCAAAAAGGATCACTATTTGCAGAAGTAGGCTCCTTTTTTGCACAGATAAAGCATGGTTCTCTCAAGGCACAGAGGAATGCTGTGTGTTATATGAACACTGCAAGGTGGAAGTGTTAACTGTGTCAGACGTTTGGCAGAATAGAAATATAGCAACAGAAATAGAACATTTTCAACACATCCTGTTTGAAAATAAAATAACTTGGCTTCTTAATGGTATTTTTTCATTAAAATAGGGACTTTGCTGCAATATTTATATGTCAGGAGGAGCTCATTAGTCTATGATGATATTCTTTTTCCATTGACATTATCTTTTAATTATATCATTCTGAACCACATCGCTAGTGGAAGATCAATTTTTACAGCTCAGTTTACATATCGCTTCAGCGTCTAATTCTGAGGAGGTGTTACACACTTTGAGGTTTCTGCTTCCCTTTTTTAAAATAATTTGGAACTCATGACTGCTTAAAAAGGCATCAACAAAGGTGCCTGTCTTTCCTTTGAAGTCATATTTTGCGGAAATCACAGTCACTGACCAAAAGGTTTCAAAAGATTAAATTGTGCTTATTTTACGACATTTTAAAACAGCAGGGTTAAATGCTGGGCCAGCTGCCAGGCAGTCAGCAGCACCCATACTTTCATGTTCAGCAGCCAGACACATCTACAGCAGTTATTTCTGAGTAGTTATTCCTGAAATATGTCACTCAGACAGCAGAGGGGTGTTAAGATTTGCGTGCTTTGATGACGGGCTAATGAAAATGTATTTTATAATATATGCCATGAGTGTAATGAATTTCGGAGTTGAAAAAAAGAATGTAGTGGGCAAATTAGATATTTGTAATTCTCTTTGTCAACACTGGCTGCTCCCTATGGTTGCAATCAACTTGGAGAGCCATGAAATCACAGATATCAGACACTCCTGTCCCACAGTGCATTATCACATGTGGCAAAACTTCTCTTTGCTGCTTCCTCCTTTATACAGGGTCTGTAATGGACTGAGGCCCAGTTTGAACTCCTAGGACTTTTCCAAAAGGGAGGCATAAGTCTTGAGGTCATCTTTGATGAGGAACCAGAGGAGATGGAGGACACTCTCACACTGTTTGTCCTGGGCAGCAGCACTGTGGGCTTAGTGGATCTTTTTTGAAGTTCAGCTCTGTTGCAGTCAGGAAGTGATTTGCTCCATTTTATAAATTTTCATTCTGGTCTTTTCTTGCTAATCCTCCTGTGCTGCCTGGTTTCCCTTGCCTTGGCGTGGGTTTTTTTCATCTGTCTTTTTCCATTTTGAGGACTCATGGGCCAGACTTTCTGTGCTGGTTTCCGTCACTTTGTATTGTGCAGGTGTTGCAAAGCACTGACTTAACTGGCCCCCGGGGAATGTTCCCTGTGTAGGCAGCCATGCAGCCAGTGCAAGGCAGTATAAATGGCTCTCGTGCCAGTTCCTGTCCCCATGCTGGCAAAAGGGAATGACTGAGATACCCAGAAGAGAGTGCCCTCGATTCTTAACGGGTACATCTTGGGGACTGAAATGAGCTGGGATTAATTAGGGTAGATTTGAACTACATAATCTTATGTATTTTTTAACCTTATGTAGTTCTGCTGCAGCTCAAGCTCAGCAGCCGCTGAATTGTGTGACCAGAGCCGGCTCCCCATCTCTTGTTCTGAGTGGATCTTGGCACAAGGCAGAATATGGGCTTTTTATTCTTGTCCTGCTGGCTGGATGAAGCCCCACTGTCTACAGATCAAAGGGGTTTGATGGACTGCCAAAAATAGTAACCTATACGTAAAACATGTGCTTCATTTATAGCGATCATTTGGAAAGTTTCCTGCTACTGCAGAAATGCAGATTACATTGATTTACTGTCCAGTACTGCAAAATACCGGGAGGCTTTTCAATGACTTCTATTGTATGCATTTGCAGAAAGGCTGAGGAGATTTCTTCTTCCTTCCTTCCTTTCCCCTTTGGTATATAATGCATAATCATGTGAAGTACATCTTTCTGAGTATTTGCATCGCTTTAGTGAAGTGGGTCAATATCTACTCCACACTTTGAAAGACGTTGTCACCTGTGCTGATATCTTAACCTTTGAAAAATGAAGTGCTGCTTCTTTTGATGTAAAGAACATCTCTCCAGTCTTTATGGAATCATTTTATTTTACCTCTTAGTCTATAAGCTTTTTGTTAGCTACAGAATATGCACGTTGTCCTGCATGTTGTTTTCAGGCGCTTTTTGATGTTTTTTGTGGGAACAAACTAGTGCTAAACATAGCAGTTAAACAGGAAGGTAGACATGAGCACAGCCACTCTGTGTTTTGAGCACAGGTCTGAATCTGCACTTGAGCCTATCTGTGCTGCAGCTCACACACCCTTCCCAAGCCTATTGATGTTCTGTTGGACAAAACTAGCTCCTCTGAGTCCTTCCTAGAAGGGTCATAATACCACTGAAGAGACAGAAAGATGTGTTTATAGGCAGCCTGAGCTCAGGTTGTTGTTACAACAAGGAAGACGTGCTACATTGAGCAGCATGAACTGATGTGGACATTTGGAAGTAAATCAGGGAGTATACTACTGCTGTGTCCTCTGCCTGGTCAACCTACACAGGCCTAGGCTCTGTGTTAACCAAATAGGATTTGAGATGTAGTTTACAAATAAGGCTGAAAAGAAAGGAGATCATCCACAGCTTATGACTTAAGAACTCTTGTTATTCCATGTACTCATATTGGTGTTGTAAAAAGAGTATATTTAATGAAAAGTTTGCTAATGTAAGAAGAGAATAAAGTCTCAAGAAATGAGCAGCGACAGTAACCAGTGGCCTACAACCTTTCAGCCTATTTGCAAACAGATATCCTCTTTGGTAGATGATAAAGAAGACAAACTTGGCCTTCACTTCATGACTCATATTAAGGAAGGATGTCATAATCTTCTCTCCAAAACCTTATATACCTAATAATATTCAGAAATACCTCTTTTTCCCTTCCTGGTTTTATTTTTCTAAATCATTTTCCTTCAGACCCTATCTGCTAATAGGCACCATAAGAGTTAATTATTCTATCTCTGGATACTATTAAATTCACCCCAATTCACTCCTCTGCTTCCTGTCTGTTAACGTCCTAAGGATCAAAGCTCAACATAACTATTTTAGGCCAAGAGTTCAAAATGCTACCATTCATATTATAACTTAACAGGAAAGAATGAGTTACTTTTCCTCCTAATAAATCATATCTTCTTGAGTTAAGCTTTTTTTTTTTTTCACTGAGGAATTAATTCAGTTTTTCCTATTCTATAGCCCTGGGATCCTAATTTCAAAGCTTACATCAGTCTGTTTTCATGCATCCATTTTGAGTCAATTATTTGGAGCAGAAAAAATTGTAAAACTAATTTAAAAATACTGAATGAGAAAATAATAAATACTTTTCAGAAAGAAACATGGATTAAAATGACAGGGGTGAAAAAACCACACCTTTCCTCAGCTATTTCATTTTTTTACTTGTGAATTACATTTTTCTTTTAGCTTTCTGCTTAATTCCAACAAGTGTTCCTCACAGCCACTTCGTTTGCAACCTGGAGATTTTGCACAGAAGGGGTTATTTTAATTATCTTTTAAACGCGGCATCCTCAGCACAAGTTGCTGTGTTCTCCAAAAAGTGCCGATGGAGTGCTTGATTTTACCCTGGAAACCATTTCGGTTTGAATGACAACCGATTCTGCCCTCCACACTGAGATTTACTGGCATTTTCCACATTGCACTTACAGCGGGACCATCCGGTACAAGTAGATACACCCGCGCCCCACAGGCCCCCCACAGCCCCAGCCTTGCTCGGCCCTCACGGTAACGGCCGCCCTGCGCGCGCCTGCGTGGCGGGAAGCGGGGCTCCTCCTAGCGGCCGCGCTCCTCAGCGGCCGGCTGAGGTACCTGGCCGTTGGACTGCTTGGGGACCTGTGCTGCCGGGAGCTCGCTGCGGCTTGGAGCGTCGCGAGGGCACCGGTAGAACGGGCCCGTCACGGCGTGAGGGGGGAAGACCTGGAAGGTTTCCTTCAGGGGGCAGCCCTAGAATACTGATTTCAGTCTTTTCATTCTACACAAGGACCTTAAAAGCCTGGGCGCTGTGGCTGCATGTCTGTCATACTCCAGCCTTTGTATCAGGGCTATGAACATTGCCTCAGAAATAGGGCATTGGAGATTGCAGCTTCCTAAGTAGTGATTCTGCGCTGCTCACAAAGTATTTATCCGTGCCAAATACCTGAGCTATGCTGTTTAGAAGAAAACTTCAAACAACCTTCACCTCAGCTCATACAAGACACCCTGAGATGGAAGTCAAGCACTGCACAAATCAGGAGTCACGTTTGGGGTAGCATTGTGCAAACCATGCAGCAACGGCTGGCATCGGCTTCAGCTCAATGACAGACATGTCCCCACCACAGCCAGCATCCCTCCCCTCCCAGGACCACCTGCAGCACCACGCTTTCCTTTACACCTTCTAAGTTGTTGCCCAGGACATTTTATTAGCCATGCTCAGCTGTGCAGCACAAAGAATGCATATTTCTTCTTCTGCATGGTGTTGTTTTTACCAGTAAAATTTAGCTGGGGATTGATGTTTGGAAGGATGAAGAGATGGTGGGAGAAGGGAATAACCCAGGCCAGCTGTGTGTATTCTGACTGCTCACTTAAGCAAAGGCAAGGAAAGCGGTCTGGCTGCAAAAGGTAAAATATTACAGGCTATATCACAAGGTTTGGATGTGAACATATGTACACAATGCTTCTTTCACAGGATTCCTGCTGTAAACTTTGTCCTTTACCGGGTGATTCAATCCTCGGTGATGAAAAAGCTGCCCCCACTCTGAACTTTACTGATTTTTTTTTTCTTTCCAAAGAATACTAAGAGACTAAAACAAAAGACACAAGAAAATATACTCCAGCTTGTGTTAAAAGAATCTTTCTTGGAAAATGAAAAGCCATGGTACCACTGGGATCAGCCATTCAAAGGCTCTGAAACTTTGCCACAGCCTCCACAGCTGCTACAGAAGTTCATTTGATACAGCACTGCATTCCCTGTATGGTTAATTCACACTTCTCTGGTAGGTGACCTATCCAGCTTGTGGACAGATAGGGCACTGAGTATGAAGTCACCTGAATACAGAAGCAGTACAGCTATATTTGTGTCATCTATATCCCCTAGTTCAGAGAGATGTCATGTCAAGCATCAGCTTTTTTTCTTTTTTCCCTTGTCTGATTCGATTTTGTGGGTTGCTGTAAAATAAGAAGTGTTGCACTGTCTATGTTTTTGGCTGGCCAGGGTAGCCCAGGACCTAACTATACCACACATGCTGTTTTTTTCTAGACCTTTGTTTGCGAGGTATGAGTGTATGAATGTGTGTGTGCATACAAATTGTTCCCTAAATTCTTGACTGGCTTAGGACACTTTGATGGAATCCTGACTATGTCAGATAGGCACACAAACTCATAGAAACGTGCTGGCCCATCTTTTAATGTTGAATATCATCATGTAGCATGACAAGCACCTACTTCTGAATAAAATCACTCTATCTTATATACATAGATTCAGGAGACTATAGCAAGTCACTGTGTTTTAGTGATGTAACCCCAGGAACACTACCTGAAAGCCAGAGAATTGGAAAGTGTTCAATCAACATATCAGTTTATGGCTAAAGCAAGATCATATTCCAACTGAGAGAATATGAAAATCAATATACCAATAGACCACAGTATTTTATTAACTACTGAGTGTTTTAAAACACAACAATGTGCAAAGTCTTTGTGCAAATTGGGTGCTATGTTTCACTTTTGGAAGTTGAATGTTATTAGTGTGTGATTGCTATTAAAAAATTCAGTCCAGTAAATACAAAACTGACAGATGTGCACCAATACAGCAAATTCTAAATATGCAGGTGATGCACAAAGAGCCCAGAATATTTATTCCTCAAGTATATTGTGTTTGTTATATGATAGCTGTTAGGTATGTTTAAAGAATGACTTTGTAATTGCATTCTCACAGGATGTCCTTTTGTTTTTCCAAGGAATATTCCTCAGTGTTTCTCTTTTCCATCAGATGCCTCCAGCACGACAACAGGAAGACATTATTTCCCCCTTACTATACAGGAGTATGTATCAGAACAGAACCCATGCCACACTGGTAAACTAACAATTGTTCAGTATTTTTTTTCTCCCATTTCCCTCTTTCTAGTGGAAATACCTGATCCAAACCTGACCAAACTGACTGCAGACTTTTTGTTGACTTTATAGGCTTTTGTTCAGACTCTGTCTGTGATACAAGAGAATAAGCCATACAGGACAGGGGTGTAATTCCATCAAGGACTTCTGGTGACCTCATAAACCATGAGAGCTGGCATTGCCTTTAATGGGCACCACGTGGTTAAATTCCCATGCATCATTTTGAAAATATAGGGCTTCATTTGATATCGCAGAAGGATACCAGACCTACCATGTCAAATTGTTTCTCTTTCTTCTAAAGGAGCCACTAGTTTTATGTTACAGTCACTGCTCTTTGGTAGCGAATGAAATATGCCATTCTGGAAAATGAGTATTTTCTCTGGCAAAATGAACTTGAAAAGTATGTTTCATAGAAAAGCACATATTTGGGTTATATTCTTTTAAATAAACTTTCTAAAAAGATGGCAATAAATTCAAGGAAAGGTGCGGTTTGTGCAGTGTTGGCTTTGCTTGCAAGTTTCTAAGTATGAGACATGTAAAATAATTAATTTGTACATCAGTTAGAAAATATAGGAATGGAATTGCTTTGGGTCAGTTGAAAACATGCTAAACATGGTTTAAGTTAAGCCAGGCAAGTTACGTTAAATTGCTAATGCCAAATGACCTCAGTTAACTAACTTTAACTAAAGCAGTTCAACTGCATTCAGTATATCAGTTTTAGGACTTTTTTTGGTAGGAATTTCCAGGGGTTTAGTAAGGTTGACTGGAAGTTTTAATTTGTGATTTTTTTTCTATCAATCACCTTTGTAAGGCACTTGCAGATTTTTCATTGCCTTGTCTGTGCATATCTGTAAAATGTTACTGGTTATCAATCTAAAAATAAGATTTGGCACTGTGTCTATGATTCAGGTAAATGTGGTAATAGAGACATAACCTAAGTTTGTCAGCTTAGCTTTTTATCATATATGACATCAGTATATAGCAAGGAGATGTTCTAAAAATTGCTCATTGTGATGACTTCATACCAGGAAAGGATCTATCCTTCTTAATTCTGAGAGACAGATCAGTGAACTTCCTAATCTCTTTTTTGCTCTGAACATTGTAAATAGCTAGCTTGGTCCATTAATACTAAAATATCTGTGGCACAGCTATATAATGCTCCTCTATTAGATGCGTACTAGGATATGGTATTTTTTTTTTTTTTTAATTCAGATTCAGGTAACAAATCACCTTGAGATAGAAGAGAGAAAGAGAATACCTTCTAAACAGATTCTTCAGAAACTGCTTACTGTGGCCTTTCTGCTGCCTTAATGTGCAGTCGCTGGTATTTGTCATTCTCTGGGATAACTTTTGAACTGTATGTATCACTGCTCCCTATGCCATATTGCACTGAAAAGGACATGGTTTTCACCATGTGCATGGCTCAGCCACAGGGTAGACCATATACACTATTTCCCAGGTGAAATAATTGCATATCTTAGTTTAAAAGACTTAAAAGAGTTGCAAGTGTGGGAATATGCGAGAAGGTTGTTTCTTCAGTGTTAGTGTCATAATACAATGGATGTAGATTTTATACACCAAGCTCCTTCTTAATGGCACTCAGAATTATTCCACTTGTAATCTCATAGCTGAGATAGTTAATAAATTAGAGGCATATGGAAGGCTGTAGTAACCTTGGGATGCAAGTTGTATTGTAGTAGGTTAGATCGTTTGTTCATACAGGAGGAGGATCCCTAAGGCTTGTTGAATAAATAGGTGGATCTTCTCTGTGCCCCGTGGAAAATGATGTGTTTTTGGTTTGTTTGTACTATTTTCTCCACATGAAACTTGTGTTTGGTCCAACAATTCTGTGGTTTCCTCACTTTGTGATAATAATTAACACCCTGCCTGAAGTCTAAGCAGTGATGACATTTGTTTAGGGGCCTGACTCTGATTTTTGTTGCTCTTTTGCCTTATGTTACTTTCAATGTGCATTTGAAACCATTTTGGAAAATCTGAAGGATCAGAGATTGTTGTTTTTTTCTTCTTACTTTTCTTACATTTAGAAACTATTTCATGCAACCTAACTTTCAGCCTTTGAGGATGCACAGCCTATCCAGTCCTGTGGGTCTGAGTTGGCAGTAGCAAGCTGAAACTAATGCCATCTATGCAGGGCTCTAAATGCAGTAGGTTGAGAAATATTTCCTGTTTTTCTGAAGAAACAGAAAAAATGATATAATTAGTAGAAAAGTTAATCAGTGTTAAAGTAACTATTTTTAAGAGAATATGTTAGGAAAGAAAAAAGAAAGAATATCTTAAACCTTACTTTAAAGATTCCTGAAGCTTTGGGGAAAATCTATTTTAAGAAAGATGACAATGGTTCTCTACTCCCCTCAATAATCTTGTAAAAAAGATTAATAGCTTTGGAGTAGATGTACATATTTTAAACTTCCTTTCTGGACAGAGCACAAAGAAAACCTGGCTTGTTTGTGGTTGTAGAAGAATCATAGGTGGCTTTGCATAAGAAACGCAGGTAGCTGCCAGGGACATAGAAGCCTCCTTCCCTTTCCCTGTTCTTTTTTTCCATAATGACTTTTTTTAAGATGTTATCATTTTTTCCCCCATTTTTCCTAAATAAAGTGAAATGTCAAATCAGCAGAGAATTAAAATGTATTTATAAAAAAACAACCAAAAGGGCATCTGATGTTTTACAGACATTCCAACACCTTCAGGAAATTTGAACTCACACCAAAGGGTCTGATATTCATTTGATTCTCCATCTGTGCTGAAGCACATGTGTGCGCACAACACACATTGAACCACTACAGTGGAAAAAAAATCCCTGCTCTTAAATTATAGCAGCTCTCTACAATTCTTCTGTAACCACAAAGGCTTTGGTAGTTTTGAGACATTGCAGTGGCTTCGGGTGATCTGATCACAGAGCTTAGTTTTGTTAAAGAAATCCGTTTGCTGAAAGGTATGGAAAAGCTATAGGAGAAACATGGGGAGCTACTAGCTCACAGCGTGAGGGTAGTTTGGAGCAAAGGGGAAGGGCTCAAGAAGCTGATGTGACAACAAACACCCTATAGCCTGAGTTAACGCTAGAAACATTGCAGTGTTAGCTCCCTCACCAGAAATCCCCATGCTTGCAAGAACGGATATAGTCATTAGTCCTCAATGGGACTATGACCTTTCTCTTTAAGTATCTGTGTGATGCTTTTGATCCTTTTGACTCTCTCTAAGGGATAGATTAAATGCATGGCACAATGTCTACTCCTGAGTGAGGATTAAGCCTGGCTTTTGGAAGCAGAACTATATTGCCTAACCCATCATCATTTATCATGTTCTCTGGGGACCTGTTCTGCCATTTTTCTTCCCCTCCCCCCATACTTTTAGAAAAATCCCCTTCTCTGGGGTTTAATATTGATCTCAGCTGCATTGGCCTTGTTTTTACTGTAGTTACTTCTGATTTTACACTTAAACAGGTCTTATGTCTCAGATACCTTGTTAAACAAAGTGCTGTTCTGAGGCTGAGCTCTCATGCAACCTACAATCCTCTTAACACATTTTTTGTGTGTGCATTTTAATAATAAATACCTTAAAATTATTTATAGGTTTGTTTCACCCTGTATTTCAATGGAATTCCCTGAGGATAAACCTTGCCATGTAATACTTGTATTTTGATTTAATGAAGCAGTGAAGCATGTGATTACCTTCAGGACCTGTGTAAATCCCATTTACTTCAAGGAAGCCCAAGACCATGCTTTAGTGCTTCACTAAATAGGGATGCTTAAGGCTAACATAAATGTTTTTGCTAAATCAAGTCTTAGCATTTTATCCATTTTTGTTCCTGTTTCTTTTCTACACTGTCTGATGATGTAATAATTTTGGTCTTGTAGTATCTTTGCATGCTGCTTCCAAGTTAGAAGCTATGGTAGTACTGAAGATCTCATTCAGGGGAGAATAAAATTAATCCGTTCTGCAGCTGTGAACCAGAGAAGTCCCAGCAAGCTTCCCAGTAAAATGAAAAAGTGATGGTATGCCACGCTGGCTCATAAAAGTGTAATTTAAGCACTGCCCTCTCAATAAACATATCACATTTAGGACACGGTAATCCCCTTCTGAACCTTATCTTACTTTTCAGCAGCTCTTTGGACTCTTACAATTGATGCACTTTGAATTTCCTGTTGGTCAGGTAGCATGACTTTCTGTACCTCCCTCCCACAACCACAGCTTTGTGCTTCATTCTAAGCAGGCAGTATCCAGACACAACCAGAAAACTGAATCCATGGTCTAAAATTCAGTAAATTCAGGAGCTTTTAGGTACTTATTTAGCAGATGTCAGAACTACTAGTGTTCAGAGCTGTGGACTTTCCACATACTGCAACAAAATGAAGGAAACTTAAAAAAATGCTTTTCAATTGTTTTCTCAAGACTCCTGCCAGAATTTTTGCCTTCTTTTCATACTTTTTCCCTTTTAATGAGCTCCTGATTTATGACAAGAAATCACCAGCACCTAGGTTTTCTGGACTTATTAAAATAGACAAATTCTTTGGTGTTAGAAAATCATCATAAGAACATATATTTTTTCCATACTAGATTGAATCATTGTAGGCAAGTGCCCTGATCCTCTTCCCAGCTATGGTCTGGAGGTTGTATTTCAGCATGAGGAAAAAATAACCCTTTCTGGTTCCTGGCTCAATAAAGTCAATGTTTCCACCGGGGGCAGAAGGATGACTCCTTTCTTGTCCCCACAGTATTCTGCATTTTATCTATATCAAAAGATTCGCTTGCTCTGCCTTAGCATGTACAGGGTAGTTAATCTTCCAAAAAGGAGATATCTTCCTAGTTTCCATGTCTGAATTGCACTGGTGATTTATATGCTCACAGTCTGTTTTCACAATGTCTTTCCTGGCTGTCTTGTATCTCTCCCCTGTGGAGCACTGGGCCTTAAAATCATTGCAGTAAGGACAGGCAATCAGTCTTCTTTAGATACGTATTGGATTTTACTGGTGCCTGAGCCTATGGAACATGCCAATGTCTTTTGCGGTTCTGTCAGGCAAGCCTCAGGGAAGTGTGGAGTTTTGGTTTGGATAACAGAGGAGCTGGTTGAGACTTTTTAAGCAAAGTGTTCTTTTTTATTGTTCTTTTCATCAGATAATGCTAGGAATATATGAACAAGTTTCAGAAGGAGTTTTGGAACTGCAGGGTGGTGTTTCTCAAAATCACAGAGCCATGTGTTAACTTTGGATTCTTTCTTTCTACTTTTCATGTTGCAAAGTGCAGCTCTGCTTCATTCAGATAAGGAACTTAAAAATATAAGAATGGCCACATCAGACAGGCCAAAGGCCTCTCCAGGCCAGCAGCCTGTCTGACAGTAGTCAGTAGTACATGCTTAAGGAATATGCCTGCTTAAGTCTGAACATATACTGAA
Organism: Coracopsis vasa; assembly: GCA_026283785.1. Classification (NCBI taxonomy): domain Eukaryota; kingdom Metazoa; phylum Chordata; class Aves; order Psittaciformes; family Psittacidae; genus Coracopsis; species Coracopsis vasa. The sequence continues at coordinate 10,344 of JANHGB010028779.1, read as the reverse complement.
ATGTTTTGACTCAATGCCAACTGGAGTCAGTCATGTGCCATTTAACTCTGTAATTAATAATAATAATTTTTCAATTAATATTTCTAATCACTATTCACACTATAAAATTGTAGCACCTGCCAACATCCTGTAAAAAGTCTTGACAGAGTTTGCGCACACCTTGCATGAGGTGTCTTACATGAAGAATCTCTACTTTGGGCTTGCCAACCACTACTTTTAATTGATATCTCTAGTTCTAGACTGTGTTTCAGTCATAGAATGCATGGGTAACCTCTTCCAGTGTTTCAATGGATATTACTTAAAATAAAGAAGACCAATTAACATCCAAAGAGAAAGATGGAAGTGTCTGAGATCACCTCTGTAGCGTAAAACATTTGGCTTGGAAGTAGAAATCTTAGGACTGTCAGGCCTGCCTGAATAGCTGGGTTATTTCTTGCTGTCTGGAATGACCGATGAGACCTCCCTTTGCTTTTCTCTTTGAAAGGCCCTTATTTCATTCCACCATAACATGAGGATTGAGGAGGGTGAGAAGAGAAATATGACGTGGGACTGCAAAACAGTCAGCTCTAGCTTCCACACTGGCAAGTGGGATGAGATTTACGCAAATTTTATGTTCAGTCTGGACATCCGGGGTTCAGTTCGCTTGCCTACGCATAGATGGTGCTATTTGAGACACAATAAAGTACTTGGCATACCTGGAAGGGACTGGCAGATAAGGAAAACTTGAGTCTTTCTGGAGTGACAGCTAGTGAGCTGACTAGGCATCTTCAGGGTTTTCAAATTCCACAAAATACACGTTTGGCAATTGCATTGGATGTGCCATTTCTTTCATTCTAGTTCTCATTGTCTGTGCCCTGCAGATTTGTTTCAATTTACAGAAGTGTAGTACAGGTCGGTTAAAACACCCATTTTGGTACAATTCTTCTTATTTGCAAAGGATGTGCGCAAAATCTTGTTTCCTAAGAAAATAATAGAACTAACCAGTTATATTTTTAGCTTACTTGCAGTATCCAAGTTGCTTTCGTCACTCAGATCAATGTTCTGCATTTTTTCTCAAGTCTACAATCTTGTAACTGTTTCATCTAAAGACTTCTGGTTTCTTATTTGTTTTGATACCTTTTGGCAGTCGTTCAACTCTACGTTAGATTCAATGAATCTCTAGGTCCATTTGACTTTGCCTAGGGTTAGACCATCTTTTGTCTTTGAGTATTGTTTTCTGCTGTTTCCAGGAATCTCCCCACATGAATATATGCTTCACTTAACTTGCTGTATTCAGAGGCTATATAGATCAGTGATAGGCTATTGGTGACAGCTTTGAAAGCCTTGTGAGATTTATCGAAAAATTCAGAGTTTACTAAAATAAAGGTTATAGGGCAGCCAAATGACTGCAACTGAACAGAGGTAAAATAGTATCAAAGCAAGACAGTAAGATATATAGACATCCTTTAATACATGTTAGTTGCCAATGAAATATGAATTGATTTCAAGACTTGTATTTTGTGAGTTAATTGGAGCTGATTTAAATTCTCACACCAACCCTTCCTTTTCTGCTCGTAGACTCCATGTAAGTACCCATACAGTTCTGTGGGTTGGAAGGAGCCTCTGGAGATTGTGTATTGTAGAATAATACAAAAGACCTTTAAGACCATCAAGTCCAACCTTTACCTCAGTACTGCCAAGTTCACCATTAAATCATGTCACTAAGGACCTCATATACCATTTTTTGAACACTTCCCTGGGCAGCCTGTTCCAATGCCTGATCACCCTCTCCATGAAAAAAATTTTCCTAATATCCAATCTTAATTTCCCCTGGCGCAGCTTGAGGCCATTACCTCTTGTCTTATCACTTGTTACTTGGAAGAGACCAACCCCCACCTCACTAGTGAGTCTAACCTCCTCCTCAGAGCAAGTCCAGTTAGAGCAGGCTGCTCGGAGCCTGATCCTGTCAAGGACCAGACCAGGGATGAAGACTTCACAGATGCTCTGAGCAACTATAATGGTTTGGTTTTTTTTTTAACTAATGGTTTTTTGTTTGTTTGGGTTTTTTTTTATATCTAGTAAAAATTTCCAGTGTTCCAGCTTGCACCTTTTGCTTCTTGCCTTCACGCTATGCACCTCCAAGAGTGGCAGTGTACTGTATGAGACAAAACAAGTTCCAATCAGGATACCTGTGATTTTTACAGGGTGATTGCTTTTACTACAGCCTTGAATTGAATGATATCTTGTGTATTACAATTCTGACATCAACTTCTAGCATTATTCTTTGAAATGAAGCTCTTGAGAATCACATCTTACATGATGGCTTGACTTTAAGGAATAAGGATTGTTTTGAATATTAATGAAGTCTGGCTCTTTGGATTTACATTCTATGTTCACTTACTTCCTTGAAAGTAGAACTGACAGGCAGGTTGAACAGAAAAATGGATAGGCAAAAAGCACTATTGCGAGTAGATTAGTTTTGGAAAATTTAACTAGAAATACTGATTTTCCATTCAAAAATATATGTATTTAAGCCCATTCCATAATTAAAGAAACTAACTTATATTAAAAAAAGGATTTTCCTCTTTTTAAGTGTAAAATCAGTGCTAGATTTAGCAGTTTCTAAGGTCATGTCTGTACTAGAAAATTATCCAGCAAATGTTATGAATGCCTGAATGTCTGTACTACTAAACTGTTGGAATAGTCTCCTGCAAGTTTTTATCCTGAGACAATTACTTATCTCCTAGAGAGCAGCTTGGTATGATTTGGGAGCTAGCAGAGACCATGGTTCATGCTCAGTAGGCAGTTTTGGAAAGTAAAGAAGGCTCGAATGTATATACACAGTCCATTCCATATTATTTGCCTTATTAGGAAAGAATGGTCATTTGCCTATTAAATTTTACTTTTACAGACTTTGACATTTTTTAGCAGATGGAACTAAGCCAACTCAATTTATGCAATTTATTATGTATAATATAATATTATACAATTTCTTTCAGGTGGATCTATTTTCAAGAGTCTCACAATTGCCAGTGCAGAAGGAATGACTGAGTTTCTGGTCTGGACACTACTTTTAGTTTATCTTTATTCCTTTTTAACCAGAGGTTATTACATGATAGTGGTGTTCAATTTACTTTTTTCACTTTGCCATAGTTAAAAGCAGAATTTGCTTCTCAGAGATCTTAAATCCTTCTTCTCTGCAGCTAATAGTTACTAATTTGTCACCTTTGCTAGAATGGGAATGAGAGAGATATAGAATTTCACCCATGGAGGGTGCTGAACAATTGTGAATCCAACACCAGGAACTAACTTCCTAACCCTTACACGTTTGGCACCGCAATGGACTCTGCAGTCATTTTTTCATTGAGCCAATGTGTTGAGCATGTGAATGTCTAGTCCTTGGATATTTAAGGACCTGGGATTCATACTATCAATCAGTAGCATTTAGGGACATCACTCTTCTTTCTGGATCTATATTCCAGAAATTTCAATAGGTTAAAACTATAATTACTTTTAAGTATTTTTCTCCTGCTGTGTATGAGACAACCTAGTCCCCTTAGTTAGGTATCCAGATTCCCAGAACATAGGTGCTTCAAGTCAGGTTCTAGAATAGTTAACTAGCTGACTGAAGAAGCATCTAAAGTCAAAAGCAAAAGAGTGAACTGCCTAGAACAAGTGAATAGGTAGTACCCATTTCCTGAAAGTCAAAAGGATGCCTCTAAACTATTTTTGATGATATGAGCAGAGGTTACTTGAGTGTTTCAAACTACTCTGGAGTGAAAATAAAAGATAGCAATTTGTGCTTTTAAAACATCCTTAGAACTGTAGCAATATGCAGCAAATTATGTCAGATCCCAGGGAAAAAGTTACTTCTCCAGTGTTTCAGTTGGCATTGTTGAAGACAGCATCTGTTACTGTATTTTTAGAGACAGGTCTTGCTGGTCTTGTGCTAAGAGAACCAGCTGGTTTACATCCCTCAGGACATTCGGGCATGCGTGTGTGACGCAGATGTGTGACAGAGTGCAGTAAACAGAGGCAACCAGGAGATGTACCAGTCTGTGGCAATTTGTGCCGTGCACAGAAGGGTGCACAGAAGAAGGGCAGAAACTCTATTGAGGATGGTGTACACATGCTCAGCAGTGATGGTGAGCTGTCACAGGACAGCAACAAAAGCAACTTGCTCTGGCATCAACTCAACCTGTGGGAAGGTGCAGCTCTGCAGGTGTGTGAGTGGAGTGATGCCTCACTGAGGTGTCCTGGTTTTGTTTGGGATAGAGTTAGCTTTCTTCCTAGTAGCTGATATAGTGCTGTTTTGGCTTTAGGATGAGAGTATTGTTGATAACACACTGATGTTTTAGTTATTGCTAAGCAGTGTTTACACTAAGGCAAGGACTTTTCAGCTTCTCACATCACCCCACCAGTGTTTAGGCTGGGGGACACAACAAGCTGGGAGGAGACAGGACAGCTGACCCAAACTGGCCAAAGGAATATTCCATACCATATGATGTCATGTTCAGCATATAAACTAGGGGGAAAGCTGGCCAGGGGCTGCTGCTCAGGAACTGTCTGGAAATTGGTTGGTGGGTAGTGAGCAATTGCATTGTGTATCACTTGTTTTGTATATTCGAATTCTTCTATAATTCTGTAATTTTGGTTGTTGTTCTTCTTATTTATTATTATTATTTATTATAATTGCTAACTACTGCTGCTACTACTAATTCCCAGCTCTCCCCCCGCCTCTTCCTTCTCTTCCCTCTTTATGTCCTATTAAACTCATGCCATGAATTTTACTTTTTTTCGCAATTGTGTCCCCCATCACATGTGAGTGAGCAGCTATGTGGTGTTTAGCTGCCTGCCAGGTTAAACCGTGACATGCGGCTAGGGCTGGGGGAGGATGGTGTCCTGGTGTGCAAAATCTGTGTACTGATACAGGATCTGTGTCACCAAGTAAAAGAGCTGCAGGAGGAGGTCTACAGGCTACATAGCATCACAGACAAGAAAAGAAGTTTGATGAGATATTCTCCAAGACCTTGTAGCTGCAAGAGCCTGAATTCCACCTGGACAAAGTGAGGGGAAGGCAGAATCACTGGTATCGGAGACCTTCCCTGTTGGTGAAGGCTGCAAGCTTCCGACTTTTGGCATCAGGAAAATGACTTCTGCTCTGTTTGCAGACCTGCAGCTACAGAAAAGGCTCAGTGTTCTGATTGCAAAGACTGGGAGGTGTGCCTAGAGCAGCACCTTAAACTTGCTCAGCCTGAGTCTCAGCAGCACAAGGGGCAATCAATACACTGAAACAAGAAATTCCATTTAAACATCAGCAAAACCACTTTTGCTGTGGTCACGGTAGTCAAGCAGTAGAACAGGATGCCCTGTTTGTGGAGTCTCTATACCTGGCAATATTTCAAAATGCAGTTGAACATGATCCTGGGCAACCTGCTCTAGCTGACCTTGCTTTGAGCAGGGGTTCATAGCAGATGATCTTCAGAGGCCCCTTCCAACCTCAACAATTCTGTTTTTCTTTGACATGGTGAGTGGAAGGTCATGAAGACATATCATAACAGGATAAATTACTCAGTGGGGAGTGATAAATTATGAGCTTCTGGTACCCAGACTAGTTCATTAAGAGCCAGTTGAGGTACATGTGACCTGTGTATTGCTGTGCAGGCATATTCATATGAGGAAACATCTAGTTTCTGAATCCAGATGGGGCTTAAGGAAAGTGTAGCCAGGGCAGTTCTGCTATGAACAGATGTGTGTTTCAAGAAACACATTTGAATATTGAAAAAGAAAGCACTTAGGGCATTTAGGCACCACCTGATTTAGGTGCAAATCAGGCCTTTTTGTATGATACTTTTTTTTTACTTGGGTTTCTGAATTTTCTGTGAATCTGTACTTTAAATGCCTAGGTTGGTCATCATTTTCCATCTTCAGGCCTAGTCTTGCGTAACCAAGAGAGGAATGAAAAAGTTGACATCCACCTCCAAAGAGAAAATGAAAAGAGACTTTTGACTGTCTTTCTGTACATTCCTACCTTTGAGGCAGTATCATTGCTGTTGCTCTGTGCCAGCAGCCCTGCATTCTTAATTTGAATGTGTATGTAAAATGGATGACCCTCACCTTCCCACAGCTGTGTGACTATTATAACCTTATAACTTCAAATAATGTTTTACAGCTGGGGCACAGGGCTGAAATAATAAATGTGGTTACTTACGTCTTTATATATGGTATCCTTCAGTTCCAGTATGTGTCTGCTATTCCTCAGTAGGGCAAATATTGACATACAGTATTTTGCATCCCTTTAGCTCTTACACTTCCCTTTCATCCAGATGTAAAAAACTCTTTCCTAACCTATTCTATCTCTACTGCTATGTATGTTGACACCAGTGGACTTGTGAGTGAGTAGGCCTGTCAGCAGTGGATATTTTTCTCCTCCATTGTCACTGGAATAATGACTTCTCTTGCTTTATATGGCTTTGTGTCCTACAACTCAATAATCCACTGCAGACCTCAGTGTCTGCCTGCAAGACACCAGTCTGTAATATGGCTAATAAGCCTAAATAAAGGAAATCCCTTGACTTTAAGGCAAGAATGTGTCCTGTATTAGTATTCTGCAGACTAGAGAGAAAAATTGCTATCCTCCTCCATTTCATTGTAAAGTCAATCATTTCCCATACCTGCATGACTAGATTCCTTTAAACTACAGCAAATAACACAATACATAATTATTTTACAACAGTAAAATTTTATTTGCTATTTTACATGTTTTCCTTGTTTTTTGTTTTAAAGGAAGAATATAAACCCTCTAGAACAAAATGTGCTGAGGATGGCTTTCAGCTGCCAAGTTCTCACCTAAAGCCAAGTGCCTTGGAAGTGCAGGTATGTTTACATCTGTGTTTTATTTCTGACCCACCTTTAATAAAGATGCAACAACGATAAAGCAAAACACAGCACAACATGATAATATATGGCACATAATAAAGAACTGCCATAAGTACACAGCGTCTCAATTTTGCTTTCACTCTATCTCTGCGAAACTCCATTGTTCAATACTAAACCTTTACAATTGTCAGAGTTCCTTGTGGTTCAAAAGGAGACATTTTCCAGAGTAATGAGGTCACTGGTTCCCGGTTTGCCATTCCACAACATTCTGTTTATTCCTAGAATCCCTGTTTTTTCAGCAATAGCTGATGTTCTCTATAGCTGTTACTCCTGGGGGAATTGAGACTTTAAACATTCATTAAAAAGTGAATTGCTATTGTTGACAAAATACAGATGGCCAAGCATGAACTACTGACACCTAGGAGTACACTTCAGTGCAGTACATGTCGAAGTGGCTATGTGTATGCTCTGGCTGCTTTTACCAAACCAGCACATCTTTGTTACCAGATTGGCCTTGCTGTATGCTTATATTCCTTTGACTAAATGTGGCACAAGCTGTTAAAGTAATTTCTTTAAAAAATGAACTGAACTTATTTCAGCTTTTGAGAGTGAGAAAAGATATGCTTTTTCACAGCAAAACTATTAGTGGACAATATTCATACAAGGCTCAGCTCACAAAATAATTACCTGGAGTCAGAGCTCTGCTGCAGGCTGCTGCAAGCATAGCACTCAATGACTCCCAGAGGCTCCGTCTTAACTGTGGAGTGTGTGCTGTAGCCATGTCCCTGATCATCCAGGGGGGACCTGGCTGGGCCGGAAACCATGTGTGGGGGTGGAGGGTGGAAGAGAGTTAGCATGGAGCCAGGGTGCAGCTGGGGCGCGCACACACACACGCTGCTGTAGGAAGCATGCCTGGATTCCACAGGTTAGACATAGCCATATCTTTAAATCAGCCATGTATTTAAAGAGTTTATTAAGGTGCAGCCGACAGACTTAGCCTCTAGAGTACAGTTAGATGCTACACAAGGTTGTAGCATGCAGCATTACACTTGCATAATGATATGTACTGCACTCTGGGTTAACATGTTGTGGAAAAAAACAAGGGAATGCTCCAGTAGTTGTCATTTATAACTTTGGGTTTACTTTGTGATAAACTAAGACTGAGGCAGTAAGATGAAACTGGTTGCGGTATTTTGCATCTTTTTTAGCACTTCTAGAAATAGATACTGGGCAGACAGGTAGAAAGTGCAGTAGCTACACTGAGCTTTGGCTTATTTGGGGCTTAAGTTTTTCACTGGTTTTACATTTTCTGTTCATCTCCAACATATTTTAGATTTTTTTCTTATCCTTATATATGTAAGTAAGATTTTTTCCACCATTCTTCTAATGCTATATTTAAACTCTTCTGTTTTTCCTTCAGTTTTCTTTACTTAAAGTTTTATGGTCCTCTTTTTCCCTCACACTCTTTTTTTGGGTCACCCTTTGATTCATTCCCTTCTTTTCTAAGTGTGGAAAATTACAATTTGCTATTGTTTCTCTCTAAATGGTTGTGGTATTTCCCATGCTATTGTGTGTGCATGTACATGTGTGTTTGTGTGTGTAAAAGAGAAGAGGAGACACTGTGAGGCTGCCAGCAAAAATCAAAATTAGAGGAGACAGGCGAGCAGAGGGAGTAAGAGACTGTCTTATTGAACTTGGAGAGGAATGAGGCCCACCTGGGGCTAAACCAACCATTGGGAAGATTAAGGAAATAAAATAATTATGGAAAGTTAGTGCTGGAATTGTGAATGGGCCTGAGAGACCTGGCTGAGGCTCAGGAACTAGGAGTGGCTGCCTGAGCTGAATCAGATACTCAGTCACTAAAAAAATGGAACAAATAAGGATAGAACAGACATACTGAGAAATTGTACTTCTGTATTTTGACTTGACTGTTTTAGCCTTATGAACTGAAAGATGACTTTTCCTTTTCTAAAGAATGGAATCAGAAAAATTTAAACACAGGTCTATTTGGTGAACATTTAAAAAGTATTATGATCAAATAGCCAGAAAAGGGAGCACAGTCCATAACAAATAGCTTCCGAAATCTCTGACTTTTCAAATCAGAGCAAGCCTCTCAGCATCAGGTGTGAAACACAAATAGGGTCAGCACAATTAAACAGACATAGCTGTGAACTTAAGGTTCCTACTTCTCCCCAGTTTTTCATAAAGAAGACTTCAGGTAATCTTTTTCTGAGTGCATATTGCCTGCTTCTGAAATGCATAATCCCGAAGCTGATGTTAAAATGTAAAGAACAGGACAGAAGTTTGAGAATTCATTTTTCACATAATCATCCAAATAACTCTGGTGTACACCACAATGAGATGTTAATACTCTTTTACTCAGCGGGCTTTGTGTTGCTATTTCTATGAACTTTAAAAAGTTCATTGAAAAAATGTTTTTCTTGCTTTCTTTTTCAATAAATAAAAGTATCTTACAGCATGCATCTTTCCCTAAAAACACTCACCCAAACACTTTAGAAATTATCAAATTTAGTTTCCTAATCCACTTTTCATAATATCAAATAGATTTATTTGGTAGGATTTGCATTTTTAAATCTTAAATGAGATGTAGCTAGAAGTTTAGAAGTCAGCTAGCATAAGTTTTCACAGCTATTAACTTACCTCAAGTTTTAGCTGTATGAGTAATAGAAATATCCCATCTTGAAAGCTGCAAAACCTGATTGACAAGATGAAAATGAGATGATCAGTGCATCTTTCATTATCATCTGTGAGCGTCGTGATATCAGTTTGAATATATAAACATGCTACACATGCCTTGGTTTTTCATATTTCTTCATAGATACCACTTATTAGCTACTATTAACAGAATGGATGGACTTATGGTCTGATGCTGTGTAAGCAGCTCTTTTGATCTTATGGCATATAAAAAGTTTGTAAATACAGGGTTATTTTAAGTATGGTGTCATATAATAAATAATATGATAAATAGGTAGAATGAAACTTTCTTATGAAAGGGAAGCAAGTTTAATGCAGCGATAAGTGATAATGCAGTGGAATGGAAAATCCCATTCTTGTATTCTGAATTTCAATGAACATGGTCAACACTTTATGATGAAGGGATCTGAGGAAGGATGAATAGAAATAGCAAAGCAGGGATCTGGGTAGGATTATTTTATTTTTCTTCTGCAAAGAAAGAGGAAAAAGGCATAAAAATGAAAAAAACCACCTATTTTAATCACTGTACTAACTTTTTTCTAATCACAACTTGCATCACTGATGTAGTATCTGAAGGGGCCTATAAGGATGCTGGGGAGGGACTCTTCATTAGGGACTGTAGTGATAGGACAAGGGACAATGGATTCAAACTCAAACAGGGGAAATTTAGATTGAATATAAGGAGGAAGTTCTTTACTGTGAGGGTGGTGAGGCACTGGAATGGGTTGCCCAAGGAGGCTGTGAATGCTCCATCCCTGGTGGTGTTCAAGG
>JANHGB010028778.1:0-13665 GCA_026283785.1 Coracopsis vasa | reverse complement strand
AAAGACCCAAAGGGAAGAAGAACTGAAGGATTCTCACAGCAGAACACAACAGTACAGAGCATAGTGCTGGGAACAAGAAGCCAGCTGAGAAGTTCCCTGTGTCCTCTGATGGTCCCTGTCCCTTTCAGCTCCTGCCTTTGTACGCCTGGACTTCCAACAGGTCTGAGAGCACTACAGGGTGACAACCCCCAACCCCAGAGTGCCACTTAGCTAAAGTCATGTGTTTGGGATATAACATTAGAAGAACCTCCCCCAGATGCCATGAATGCTTTACAAATATCAGCAGAACCAGACTATGAACATCTGTGAATACAGGCACAATATAAAGACCAGATTGCATGGTCCCCCACAAGTAATACATAACCTTTTCAAGACAAGTAATTTAAAGATGAATTCATTAATGATTAAACTGATCTTTCGCTCCAGAGGCAGTTAGATGGTACAGACGTTGTACTGTTAATGACGGTAGTCACTATTAGTTGCAAACCCAAGGGTACATCTGATGTTAGAAGGTGAACTTCTCACTTGGAAGGGCAGAGATAATAAAAATGTTTTTCTCCTGTAGTAAGAAAAACCACTATTCCTCCAGCCAAATGTAGATTCATTACAAAAACCATACCAAACCAAACCCCAATAAATAAAATGTTACAACTTCTGAAATGGGTGTCAGTAATCTTTCCTCTTCCCATAAACTGAGGACAGAACAAGCTTTAGAGCACTGGATAACATGAGAACCAGCCCCAGGATGAGAGATCTTTGGCCTTGGGTATTTTGCAGCTGTTTCCAAAGTTCTGCTTGATTTCAGATCAGAGAAGTTTTGTGGTGAATTCCTCCTCTGGTTACACCTATAATCTTTGTGTTGAGGGTGTGATTGACATCAGAGTTTCAGCCTTTTATATTTTCAGGCTCAGGTTTGCAAGGCCTCACACCAGGGGAACTGATAGTCTGATGATTTTCTGCGTAATTGTCTTTCTCTAGAACATCACGAAGATGATCCAGGGCTTCAGGGACACCTTATGAATTGAGACATCAGGTTTAAGAAGACTTGCATGAGAGAGGAGAAACCTAACACTGATAGCTCAAGGAGCCTTTGGTCGAAGTAACAAAACTCTATTTTCCAATCCTTTATATCTTCTACTGTGTTTTTTGACATAGAATCATAGAACCATAGAATAGTTAGGGTAGGAAAGGAGCTTAAGATCATTTAGTTCCAACCCATGCCCAATTTTAACATAAAGAACAGGTTAAATGTACCAAAATTGTCACTGGTGGAAATGTCTTCATTCCAGGCTACCTAAGTTTGTAAATGTACGAGGTGCAGAGCCATTGGAGACCACAACCCTGGTACTAAGGTGTGGACTCCGTGAAACAAAAGAGTCCTTCAAATTCAATAACAACAACTTTAAGTAATCTTTTGTGTTTGCCATGTGGTAGAGTTCAAGTTTATCACAAAGCTGCCAGAACATAAATCTGATACAAACTACTTTGGATTAGATAACACAGCAGAAAGAGCTTTACTGGGGTACTGTGACAAGTTTTATGAACTTCTTAAAGAAACAGAACTTGGAAGCACTAGTGGTGTTATGTTATTACCTGGTGGGCTTGGATACTCAGCACTAAGAGGGGAGGAAGGAAAAAACCCCTACCATTCAGAAAATAGAACAGTACTTGAAACTTGTATTAAGACACACTTGGCTTTCAATCAGAAATCTAAGTCAGTTGTACTTAAAGCTGAGTCCTGTGAATCCAGCATGCTCTACCCTCCTCAAACACAACCACAGGCTCTCCTCCCCCTGCTTTTACAAATCCTCAGAGTTCAGGACCACTTCACTATTCTTTCCTGAGGGTCTCTCTCATTTTTTAACATTGTTATGCGAGTACATAAGTAAAAACAGGTAAAAAGAACTAGGAATTTGCCATACATGCATCAACTTCCAGAGACTACCCGCCTCTGCATGGTACTTTCATGCACAGAGACTGCCCAGTAGCCCCTGAGATGCATCAGCATAGAGAACAGCAGCCAGGCAAGGACCAAGTTCACAATGAGCTGCTTGTGTGGCTCTGCTTGGAGCTCTGTCCAGCCCTGGGCTCCACTCTAGCTTGCCTGAGTTACTAACCAGTTTCTCTGGTTTTCAGCAAGTCATACATCAGCCAGAACCAGCCCACATGGTTTGAAAGAACCTTTCTCGCATGTTCTGGTGAGGGTTAGGGGTTGTGCCCCTATGCAGACTACACATGGGCTGCTGTGATCCCAACATTTTGCTCTCCAAGAATCCCTCATTCTCTCCTACAATAGCATTTGAATGCCCTAACTCCCTTCTCTGAGCAGATGGGTTCTCTAAATGTCACTATCAGGTTTTCTGTACTCACCTACACTGATGCTGTAGCAGGGTACCCTCAACTCCCCATACTGCGGTTGCTGTGTGTCTCCCACCCTTTTTCCTTCTAACTTCAGCTCTTCATTCTCCTCCAGTTCTGCAGAGGTTGCACACGAGCCCTGTGTTTATCTGGTGACAGATCTTTCAGTGTGCTCACATGATAACTTTTCTAGAGTGATGGACAGAGATGAGATAAAGGCATTGGTATGCGAGTGCCATCACCCAGTTCCTTCATCTACAAACGCAGTGGTATCTAAATTACTGCTGCTCCCCTATTTTTCCCTTTTTGATTTCCTACTATTTCAGAAATTACTGTTCTGTCTCCCAGTAATAATAGGAAGTCTCTGAAATTGTTGCAGTTGATCAGATGGAGCATTTAGAAGTTGTCCTGTTCCATGCAGTCAGAGAGAAATGATGTTCAGGTGAGCATGCAGACTCACAAGTTTAGCCTTAAACATTATGAAAACCAAAGGCAACCTTTGGTCATTCCAACCTTGAACTGAATGAAGCACAGTGGGATAACCTTCAGTTGGTCTTGGGAAAAGAAAGTTTTCTTGGTGACATCCCAAGTGACACCCAACTCTTACAATAAAAGGAAAGGTGGATCCAATGGTTTGCATTATTCCTAATTTTCAGACTGAAATATGGGACAACACTGAAAAATGACTTTCAAAACCAGAAAAATGAATTGTTCTGCACCTGCTAAACTCCAGTGACTCTGAAGAACACTATCGCTGTTCCCAAGTACAAGTATTTTTCTAGCTTTCAGAATACAGTGAGGGTTCTGAACATCCAGCTGGGTTTGTGTGCATCAGCTGATTCAGAAGGTGCCATTTCTACATGCAGCATTTCTAGCAGCTTTGCAAATATCCTTAAAGGCTGAAGCACAATGCTGTGCTTCGGGGGATATAGCTGACCCACACGCTGCCTTTTCAACTCTCTGCTTTTCCTGCATCATGTACATTATGAGTGAATAGGCAGAAAACGTGTAAACAAGAACAGAAAAGGTTGTTGCAACTTCATTAATTCTGATCACTTAATACACTGTAAATTGAAGTGCATGAATTCCATTCTCTTGAGCACCAGGGTAAATTTGAAGAATCTCTATTGACTTCACTTACACTGATATGCATTAGAATAGTTTCTGGCACATTCAGAATCAAAATAATTATTACAGCAACATTGAAGAGCAGAAGGCACCTCGTTCCCATTTAGATGATTAAATGAGGGCCAGACTTACAGAAGAATTCACCAATTAAAAATACATTCTTAATTCTCTTTTAAAGGCAGAGCAGAGGCTCAGCCTCGGGGCCCATAGGGTTTAGGGCTGCAGGACTGGCCTTAAGCAGGGTTATGCTTTGCACCTAACTAACGAGAACACAGTGTTGTGTAAAAGGGTGGCTACTGTCCTCTGAACCTGCTTCTCACAGAAGAAAAAGATGAACTCTGTACAAGGAGGCAGAACTATGTGAACAACTTTGTCAGGTCAATATTCAGAGTGGTACTGATACATTCTGAAGCTCTTTCCTTACTGGTCCTCTCAGAGGTCATGAGGAATTCAGGAGGATTTTTTTTTCCATGCAAAGACAAGCATTGCTTTGGAATTCTTCACTCTGTGGTTAGGATGCTGTCCATGAAATCTTACACTAGCTTTCCTAGAACATAACACACTTGACCTCTTCCAGGCACCAAAAGAATCCCCAACATCTTCATGAACACCCTAAGTTCCTGAAAGATAGGCATCACAGTGGGAGAAAGAACCTGAGAAGTCAGAAAAGAAACCACTGGAGTTGCAATAGCACGGAGCTGCCTGTCCTGTGCTGCTGCTGCTGGTTTGTCTGCAAGGAAGTCCCGAGAAAGCAGATCTAAAGCGATGCCCTTGAAACATGCAGCTCTGAGTGCCCGAAAATGAGCCAGCGAAATGTCTAGAGAGCTCCTCCTGCCGGCTACTTCTTGGCGGGTCCAGCTCTTGCCAACAGTCCGATTTTCGGTGTGCCTTTGCAGGAAGTGAAACGGAGGCAAAGCTAATGCCACGTCTTTCTCATTCGTAATAGCAATAAATCAGCGTGATGCCACAGTGTCCTTCGTATAGCTGCCCATTGACTCTCTGACTCCTCAGACAGATAGAAATGGTGCGCCTAAAGGCTGTAGTCAACGCCCAGCGCAGCAGTTGCTAAGAAGCCCATAGTGATGGGCCAGGTTTGAGGCCAACCAGAAAGTCAAGGCAGCAAGTCACGACCAGCAAGGTCCACAGCCAGACACAGACATCCTTATAGCCTACCCCAGATGAGGATGGAGGACAAGGGCAGCTCTATGCATGGCTCCCAAGCAGGGAGGCCCCAGCAGGTTTCTCTCAGCTCTTTGGCACACAGCTCTTCCCACAGCACTCTGATCCAAGGTTACACTCCACCATATTAGGGCAGACCTTGAACACAGGCAGTCAAACTTGTAGGACAGGGGGAAGAGGTTGCAGAGTCAGCTAGTGCACCGTGGCCCTGACAACACACTGCCCAGCACAGGCAGTGAAGAACATAAAAATCATTTGAGGTGCTGGCAACAGAACCTGGGTACAAACATGCCACAGGGGTTGGCAGTGTGAAAGATTAACAACCTGTACTTCAGCTGCTTCAGGGTCTGATCAGGAATGACCTTTGCAGGACACTGTTTGTGTGCTTTTGTTTGCTAGTCTGTCAGGAAACATCTCTTTCTGAGTAAGAGTAAAACTGTCACCGGGATGTAATGACAAAGCCTCTCCAACGTTTTCACCTGTAACTTCAGCAGAAGAAAAAACCAAATGTAAACTAATCCTGGCTTCCTGCAGAAAAATCCATCCACACCACACATTCTTTGTGATGTTTCAACTGCTCAGTTCTTTGGTCAAGCTATATCCCAAAAGAAGGAAACAGACAAAACATCCTGGCATCCCATTTCCTACTCCCTCATTGGTAACACATCTCACAGGCCAGTCCAACACGCTCACCCCTGCCTGCAGGAGGAGGGAAAACACCCTGAAGTGACAAAGCTCAAGAGGCAGGTAAGAACTACCTTCAAAAAAGGAGCTTATCAAATCAACAGGGGGAAGAGTAACCCTTTGGAAAGGGGTGACTGTGATTATCTTACTGCATTACAACTGAGAATATCAAAGACAGATACAGAAGGGAAGGAAAACAATGTGAGGTGAGCATCCAATAGCGTTCCCAGCTGGACTGACACTGATACACCGATTAGATTAAACTAGTCTGCCCTGCAAAGGCTGTATGGCTACAGCAGAGAGAAATGGTCTACTGGAAAAAGAACATCTTTTATCAATACTAACAAATTCTCCAGATTACGCAAATTATTCTGGAAAAAAAGTCACATTTACAAGAAGAACCCATAATTTTGCTGAGATAGGGCTATTTTGTCTCCTTCTGTACAGAGTACTGAGTGTATACAGGACTGTTACTAAATGTGGTTCTTCTGCCAAGCAATTGTATTCCTGTACTTTATATTTCCAGTGTGAAAACTCTCTAATGAAACATTTTAAACCAAAGCCGTTTCCTTGGAGCTGCCTCTGACCTTCTTTTCCTCCTTTCTCAGCTGAATCTCCCTGCCAGGATGAATTCAGACCTAATGTCTGCTCCTCCTACCAGGCTTTTGGATATGTGACAATATCCTAGTCACTGGGAGCTGTGCCTGCTGGTGTCCATTGTCTTGGGTCCGGTTTGGGAGAGGGCTTTTAGGAAAAGCCCAGAATGAAACTGATGAAGAGTCCAATGACTTACAGGAATGGTCAACCACACAGCTCATTTCTGCACGCATTTATCAGCAACTTGTGAATCCTTAGCGGTTATTTCACAAGGCTCCAGCATAGGAACAGTTCAAGGCTCAAGAAGAGGCTTTTGAAAGTTAAAGAAAATGAAATAAATTTGAAATGAGGACCCAATCTCAAAATACTACAACCCTGTGCACCAGCGAGAGCTGTGGCAGGATGCTGGGGGAACTGTAGGAAGAACTGCCTATCACCCTGCCATGCCAGGCCTGCTACATTCCCTAACAGAGTCCTGACAGGCAAGAAAAGGGGACACACACACAGAGACCAGAGAGTAGCTGCTGGAGCTGCTCTGCGGAATGCATCCGTTTGGTGACAGGCACAGCATGGATATGCAACCTGATCACAGCCACTGCTCAGTACAGCCAAAAAACTACATCATGACCCTGAAGTCTCAGTGCAGTGAAAGGAGATAATGTGGGATCCAAGAAAGGTGCAGCTCATGACGGAGATGGTAAGTGCACTGCCCAGGCAAAACAGGAGTGGGGCTGTGTGACAAGGGACATAGACCATGAGCCAGGAGGTGCAGCAAAGTGTGGCTGATGCCAGGCCCTGGATAATCCAACAACAGTGCTTGCAGTATGGTGGTGTACTACCAGAAAGAAAGCACGTTATATGCCTAATTTACAATCGGTCATAATCTGTGAGGACATTAGATGCCCATACCCCATGACATCATACAAAGAGAGACACACATGACATCTCTACTGCCTGCCCTAGAGTTTAGATACATGAACAAATACATACCTTGGTAGAAAGTAAAACTGCTTTCTCTGTTAACATCTCCTGTAATCACACTGCAAACAGGGTGCAAAAAACCTTTGCAGATATCTATCCAATTCCCACACTAAATCAGTATGTTACTTGACAAATGCTTTCACTTAAAGACCAACTACTCACTAGGAATTCACAACTAGGCTTGAGCCCTTTGTCTACAAACTCTTAACTTCTCTTCTTCAGCCCCCTGTTCCCCCTTCCATCAGTGTTCTGCAATTTGCCAGCCTCCTTTATGTCTCAGTTATGTCTGCACAATGTGAGGCAGGCAGACCCATGTGCCCACAAACAGAAAGCTTCTCCAGCTCACAATAACTCAGCAGGCTTCTGTGATTTTCAGAGACTGCATTACTGTGTGCCCATGTCTGCTGTCAAATTCCTGCCTGGACACAGGCTCCATGGCTAACCTCAGCCTTACCCCAAACATGAAGCTGCCTCCAAGCCCTCAAAACCATCCATCTTCTCATGCAGTA
Organism: Coracopsis vasa; assembly: GCA_026283785.1. Taxonomy (NCBI): domain Eukaryota; kingdom Metazoa; phylum Chordata; class Aves; order Psittaciformes; family Psittacidae; genus Coracopsis; species Coracopsis vasa. Next base: position 6,229 of record JANHGB010028778.1, on the reverse strand, counting down.
ATTCTTACACAAAGTGGTGTAAACCTGGCTGGTGTTCCTAGGAAACACAGAACATACCCCTCTGAAGACATGTTATGATTTTATGCCCTCTTCCTGCAATCTGCTGAGAGTGGCTATGCTCTATATCATGCATTTATAACATATCAAAACAGATTTGAAGGGTGGACAATCCTCCTGAAGTTTCTAAAGGAAAATGGAGATAAAAGCCACAAAAATCAATCCTTCGCACATAGTAAATGCTGAAAAATAAAATCTAAACCTAAGTTAATTTTCCTCTTTAGTGCAAGTTCTGCACTAAAGCAAGTGCATTAAACTGCACTAGTGCAAGTTCCCAGGACTGTTCTAACTTCCAGATGCTTGTCAGGGCTGTAATATAACAGCAGTGAGCACTAAACCCTGAGCAGAGTTACTACAACCTTAGCTGCCTTCCACTTAAAACCCTCACCCTGCCCTACTCTAGCTGAGGCTGTGAAATAACAACAATAGGAAGCTGTTCCTACAGCTCCTACAAGCGAAGCAGTTATTTCCATGTCCTGCCTTATTTTAAATACCTGTACATAGGAAAGATAGCACAGATCACACAGAGACCTGCAACTGAGGCAGGATTTTCCCAGTTCATAGATGCTACTGACTGTGATTGCTGTTGTGTCTTTCAACCTCCTCCTCGAGGTGTCTCCACCTCCCATTACAATGTCACAGCAAAAGAAGACCCTGGTGGTCTGCAAAGAAGCAAAAGAGCAAATGGCAAAACAGAACTGACAATGTTTATGTAACAAAATTCTGAATCAGCAATTCAGAGAAATTAACAGTTTCATAGAAAGTAGACAAAAAGAGATCTCATTGACAGATGGTGCTACTAACAGCAACGGCTTGCATATATAAAGCACTCAGTACCCCAAATCCTCAAAATAGTTTAGAAAAAGGAATACACTACTAATGCATTCATAGAGCTTTGCTAAAGTAACCAACAATTTACTACCAGGAGGAGGAATAGAATCCAGGCTTTTTTAATCACTGTTACTCAGTTACATGCACTATTTTAAAGCAGCCCTTGGATTCACTGATTTTAGTATAGGTTGAGTAAAAGGAAGCACTAAAGCAAAAGAAACGTGTTCTACATCTTAAACCAAGATTTGCCTTGTGGAACAGCAATAAGGATACCCTGCAGCCTTAGGTTTTTCTATGCAGCCATAAAGCCTTCATCCTCTTGACTGTGCTGGTAGTCAGGATAACCCCCAATCCATATTCTATGCCCAGTGCATGCTGCAGGAGGCAAAGACAACAAAGGCTGTTACAGAACTCCATCAAGGAAGTCCTTTTGGGCCCCATTTCCATCAGCTCATAAAAGGAACAGCCTGGACCCACATGCTGGGCTCTGCTAAGGCTGCTCCAGGCTGCAGCTCTTCATTTGCAAAAGAAATGACCCATTCATTTCTCTCTGACCTCTGCAGACACTTCAGACTGCTGACCTCATCTGCCAATGGCCCCCACCACTGCCCCAAGCTTCCTCAAACAGGTGCTCCTGGACTGAAACCTCTGCCTTCCTAGGCAAGCAGCTAACACAGCTTCAAGAATCCTGTCCCCAGGGGGCTGTCTGTGCACAGGTTGGGAATGTTCAGCCCTCAAAGGCTTTATTTCCTATGTGGAAAAGCAAAGGCCGTAGGAAAAGGAGGTACAGATGAAAGGATGTAAATGTAACAGAGTCAAGTAAAGTTAACAAATAGACTTGCTTGTGTGCACGTGTACTTGGCAACACAGATCTCTTCCCTGCAACTACTGCAACTCTCCAGCTGCACTTGGTGTTAGTGCATGGTTGTGCAAACATGTCCTCTGGTTCCTGCAGAGGACAGAGTGGCTTGTGACTGGGATGTTCCCATCCCTCCAGACTCAGTTTTGTGTCCACATAGAAGGCGACAATGGAACTTCAGCAGGGGAATCTGTGTGCTTGCACTACATTCCAGGAAAAAGACATGCTCATCACCCATTTAGCTTGGCATTCCCAGCCTTATTACTAAGAGTACCACAATCCATATTGACTTTTGTTCTTAACAGCCCCATTCTTGAGAGATTACCCCATTTCACTGCTAAGGTCACACAGGCCTTTGGTGGCTGGACTGGGAATTCAATGCTGGTTTTAAGTCCAAGTTCAGAGCCCTGCACACTGGACTAATCTCTAGACAATAACATTTTTCTACTTGGCAAAGAGGTGGGAGCTTTCAGGTCTGCAAGAATGCTGAGGTCAGACGGAATCATAGATATAGCACAAACTAACATTACTTTTATGTCAGTTTTACTGAAAAATTAAGCAAACTAGGTCAGTTTTTTCCACTGGTCTCCAAAGAAGACCCAATTACCAGAACGAACATAACAATGTTTAATATGTAAGCCTGTTTGGAAGCTGAACTGTTTGTTCTGAGTGCCACACAGACACCAGCTCTTGCTACTGGCAGAAGAGGCCTGTGAATCAGAGCCCAAAGTCTGATGCAAGAGAAACTTGGGCGTCTCAAGCTGCTTTCCCCAGCAGAGAACAACCCTATTAGTTTGAGAAAGTCCCCTGCCTGCTTTCTCTCCAAGTAATTAAGAGTGAAATCCTCCTCTCAGTGACCCCAATGCTCTCAGCCTAGGCTGATTTACACATGAAAGGAACCCTCTGAGGGGCTTTCTCCCTTTCACATTCACAACCAGGCAGGACCTATAAATAAAACCGTTCTGAAAACAGGAGCTTTCAAAAAGGTCTGTGTATGTGCACAAACGTGTATGAGAGAAAGGGAATGGATGTGTGCACTTGAGAATGCGTGTGTGTTTGCATGCATATGTGAAGAGTGGCTGAGAAGAATGTGCATTCAGACACCAGCCTGCATGCAAACAAGTGTACTCAGAGAAGCATCTACATGGATGTGTGAGTGTGCACAGGTAGTGGGAGCACTTACAGGAGCAGGAGGGCATGTCCAGGCAGGTTCCCAGCTCACAGGGTTCCAGGGGACATTCGTCCAACTCTGTTGAGTCACTCTGGAGTTACACATAAAAAGACAGAGAGCAGATTTAGACCCAATTGTGCACATGAGAGTACGTTTGTGATACACCTTCTCTCTATAAAGCAGTAAAGTACTCGCAGAACAAAACCACTAGTGTTTTTCATTGCTTTGGAGGTAACAGAATCAGGTCTCAGGGCATGTGTTCCTAAGGCTTAGGCAGAAGGTGAGATTTTTTTAAAGCAGCATCTCTTCAGCTGCCCAGGAGAGCAGAGTGCTGCATTTCCTAAGGCTGGCATTGTTCAACAGCAGTTTTTAGTTTGCTGGAACAAAAACCTCTCAAAGTTTGAAAAATAAAACATGGCTGATGCCATGAAAATGAAGTCAGAAAATCAGAAAGACAATTACTGCCTTTACAGCAGCTTACAAACACAAAATGCTTCAATAAGAATCAGTTCCCCCCCACCCTGCCCTGTTCACCCCTGTGTCTATGCAATCAGGATATTTCCTCTTCCACGAGGTCTAAGAAGGACCCTGCACAGCTTCCAGGAAACTGGCAGTTAGTGTGACCCTGCCCTAATATGAAACAGGTGACAGAGAGCTCTGAGCCAAGCCAGGGCAGATTGCAGGGTTTCATAAAGCAGGTACCACTCTGCCAGCACTTGCCCCTGTTAAGAGGAGGCCTTTTAAGACCTGGCTACAACATAATAATTTGAGAACTGCAAACTGTTTTACTTCACTGCTCCTGCCCAGCTGAATCATTTGCTTACTGAACTGTGCCCATGCTAATGCCAGCAGTGGGGCGATATATGTGCTGGCATCACTGGAGCCGCGCTGCTGCCTGGCTGGAGACTCCAGGGTGTGAGGTGGGGAGGCCGCACCCTGCACCCTCCTGACTCCATCACTGCTAGTCACAGCTCCTAGATCTCTCCCTTATCCAATTCTTATGCAAACATTTAAAAGCAGGCAGTAAAAAGCACATAGGAGGAGACATAAGGAGTGCAAAGCCTCATAGAAGCGCACAAAGCAGAAAATGTCTCTTCTACTAATTCAAAACACTCTCCCCAGCTCCTTGCACCAGGCAGGAGTGTGTGTGAGCAGGGATCCAGAGCTCCTCTCCTACTGATCTCGCAGCTAAAGCCCTCCCCCAGTTCCCAGGGTCTTCAAATGAAGATTTGCATAGTACTTCCAGATCATTCCCGAGAGAAGGGACAATGGCTCTCTCAAGGCCCTCTTCCCCCCTCCTTCTCTCCCTCCCAAAGCTGATAAAGCCCTGGTGAAAAGGGGAACAAAGGATTTACAGATGTCAGAATATTGATTTCCGCAGTTCCGGGACTACAGGGAGAAGATGAAGAACCCCTCAGAAATTCTGTGAAGTTTGAGACACAGACGCTATTTCTGCAGCACGAACTTCGCCTTTTTAAGGCAGTATCTGATGGAGAAAACACTGCTATTCGAGAGGGATGAGCCGATCCCTGAAAACACACGGAGATGAGATTACAGCGTGAAAGCACAGTGAGCGCGTTTGTTGTTCCCAAGCCTCCGAAACGGAGAGGCGCTTACCATGACAGCAGTTTGCCACCCGGCGGGCCAGCGCGGCATTGCTCTGAGCCCCTGCGGCCCCGGCTGACCGTGTCACCTCTCATCAGAGACTCACGCTGTTACCCGCGTCCTCTCTGCTACCCACCACTGCAGCGAGGAAAAGGAAGAAAAAGCAAGGTTAAAGATGAATCCTTGGAAATACACTTTGTATTATAGAGGAACCTCCCTATCTCAAAACTCACTAAATTTAGGGCTGTTAATCTGAAAGCTGACATTTCCTGCCTCAGTGTGCATTTCTGTGCTTAGCACAAATAAAACCAAGCTTCCTTTTGTGCTACAAACGTTCTTTGCTGTCAGTGTAGTGAGTCAGCTCCACCACCACTGAACACCAGCTTGCTGCAGCCGTTCAGATTCTGCTAAACTGAGCAGCAAGACAATCCAATGTGCTGCATACCCAACAGATGCTTACCGGGTAGCTGAGGCAGACAGCAGTTCTGGCCTGTCCCACCACCATGCAAACAGCTTTCTCTGTTAGCTACCAGCACTATATATATAAAGTTATATATAAGTTATATATATAATATGCATAATATATATTATACTATAAAATATATATTATATACTATACATTACATATAATATTATGTGGTATTATAAATATATTTTTCCCTTTTTAGAGCTAACTTTGAAGCATTTTTGCACCGAGAAGTCTCCCAGGATGCAGCGTCTTTTAGAAAAACTTACACATTGAAACCTCCCCAAAATCCTGGATTTAGAAAGATATTTTTAATGTTAATCTAGTTTCTAAACCAAACTACAGGCCCTCAAATAGGTCAGCTCTGGAACAACTCACATGGAGGAAGTCCTCTCTGCAAGGCAGTGGTGCACACTGCTGGGTTCAATGGGGGTTCCATGCCACAGGTCCACAATCAGACAGAGCCACTGAGCCAGGAGCAGAGCTGACTGCTCATTCACTGCCATTCTCCCTACACCTTTGTAAAAACACATGCTGTCGGGATGACTGCAATCATCACAGTGACAATAACCATTACGTACTGCACAGTTCAAAGTATTTCATACAACTATACCAAAACATTCCTCACAATAGAAAAATACCCAGGTTTCTTCAAAAAGCTGCCTGTCTTCCCTCAGCTACAAGATATTTTTCACATGGAATCTTTTGTGTCTTCCAGCAGTCACTCCTGATTAATGGCACATTTCAAGATGACATTAATCAGACCCATTAGACTCCTGAGGTACCTAATGGGTAGATTAATCACAGCTGTCAGGAAGACAAAGCCTAAGAAAGCCACATTTTAAATCAGTGTAGCTCAGATTGTAATGAAAATGCCTTCATGCTCAGGTTCATGACAGACCTCAACCCCACATCCAGCTGCTCTCCACAACCCCTTGTTGCTCCACGGGTGGAAGAAGTGCTCACAAGAAACCCCTTTTAACTAGCACAGGTTGCTCCCAGCCCCTGTGTCCAACCTGGCCTTGAGCACTGCCAGGGATGGGGCAGAAACAGATTCCCCAGGCACCCTGTGCCAGTGCCTCAGCACCCTCACAGGGAGCAGTTTCTTACTCCCCTCATGGCTGCCCCACTCGAGGCGCCCGTTCAGCCCCTCACACCTGAACCATCCCCATAGAGCAACCACCCAAACCCTCAACCTCTTCCCATCGCCCCATCCCCTCAGCACCAAAATGGCGCCAAC
>JANHGB010028777.1:0-56838 GCA_026283785.1 Coracopsis vasa | reverse complement strand
TCAACACTATCCAGCACCTTCAAAGGGAAAAAGATGTCTCTGGATCTGATGGCAAAGCAACAGACAACACAGCTACTTGAACTTCAAGTACAGCAGCTGCACCAACCCCAGTGACAAGTACAGCAGCTACTCAAACCCTGACCACAACAGACAATGCAGCTATTCCAATTCCAAGCACAGCAACTACACCAACCCCAGCAACAAGTACAGCAGCTACTCAAACCCCGACAGCAATAGACAATGCAGCTGCTGGTGCTACTGAACCCCCAAGCACAGCATCTGCACCAACCCTGACAACAGATAATGCAGCCACTCCAACCCTAGTGGCAGACGCTACAGACACTCCAACCAGAGTAATAGTCACTGCAGCTAAACCAAACGACCAATTCTTGCCAATATCAGTTGCCCCTATACGCAAGGGGAAACACAAACAAGAAGCACAAAGAGCAACCCCTACAGTGAAGAAAGATGAAGAACCAATGCACTTACTACATGGGACAGCATCTTAACAAGAGTTATTATTACGTGGATCAGAGGAAGAGGAAGAAGAAGAGGTGACTTCTCGACCCCGGACCTCGACCGATCTATGGAACATGAAGAAAGATTTCACCTGTCATCTAGGGGAGCACATCATCACCTGGTTGCTCCAATGCTGGGACAATGGGGCCAACAGTTATGAACTAGAAGGTAGGGAAACCAAGCAACTGGGATCACTTGCCAGGGAAGGGGAAATTGACAAAGCAACTGCAAAAAAGAAATGGTCCCTCAGCCTTTGGAAGCAGCTCTTGGCAGCTGTGAAGGAAGGGTTTCCCTACAAGGACGATGTTATAGTCGTTCGGCCAAGTGGACTACTTTAGAGAAAGGCATCCAGTCTCTGAGGGAATCAGTCATTGTAGAGATGATCTATTGGAGGCCAGATGCTGGGAATGCACCCGTAGATCCAGATGAAGTCGAATGTACATGACCCATGTGGTGGAAATTAATATGGAGTGCACCATCATCATATGCCCACTCATTGGCCTCAGTGACCTGACATGATGTGGCACCACCAACAGTGGATGACCTGATTTGTCACCTCCAAAAGTTCGAAGACAATCTCACCCCTTCCATCATTTCAGCTGTGGAAAAACTGTCTCGGGAGTTCAAACAATTGAGAGATGACCTATCTGATCTATCCAACTCCGCGCGTGTACCAACACATGTCTCAGCTATTAACAAAAGGTGTCCTACTGCTCGAGAAAGAAGATATAGAAGATACACGCCACGGGCCACCCTGTGGTTTTACTTGTGGGATCATGGAGAAGATGTGAGAAAGTGGGATGGAAAACCTACCGGCTGGGTTTAAACCATGACAGAGAAAAACTTGGATGTGTATGACACGGCTATTTTATGGTACAGCAATAGTATACTAGAAAGCAAAACCTTGCTCTGTTGGGCTGTGACACAGCCCTCATTATTTCAGACACTCTGAACTGTTTGAAAAAAAAACCAGAGAAGATGGCATTGCCTCAGAGCTGTAAGTCTCACCGCGTAGGACTCATAGAAATCTCAGTTAAGTGTTACACAGCCTCTGTGCTCTAGCTGGAGCTGCACCAAAGTGGTGCAGACAACAGCCAGTCTACACAATTTGGCCTTGAAGCCAGAGACTGGCCCTTGGCCGTTACCAATTTAGCAACATAGCCATAGCCAGAGTATATTTCCCTGCATTGTTAATTACCCAGGTCCCAAGAACGTACTCTATTTTATGAAGATAAAATATTTCTAGTTCTTTAGGCAGCATGGTGCCCCTGTCTCATTAGTGTGGCCCTATTCCATAAGACACTTGATTTATGCCACTGTACAGCTTCCTGTCACTGCTGGCTCTACAGTTCACTTATGTTTCATTAAGGCTGCTTGCTGATGAGGGGAGGCTCCACCAGTGATGTGCTGCCCTGGTGTGCTTGTAGCCGTCAGTCTCTGCACCTGATCATTTCATAAAATCAAACGTCTGGAACTGTGGTTATGTGGTGATCAGCAGAGAGGAGATGTTTGCCTCAGGCAACCTCCTGCCAGTGGTACAATGCCTATTTTGAAATTCTGTCCCTCTGCACATTTCGTACTAATCCACACCCCTCTGTAGAGTAGAAAAGTCAGAAATGTTATGCTCCATAAAAAATGAAGAATTAGAAAAAAAGGAAGAAGTGAAAGAAAGAGTCACGGTGACATGTTTCCTCATTCCCTTCTCTTTACCTAGTCCCAGGTGCTTTTTACCGTCTTCAAATCCTCTGCATTTTGTTTCAGCAGTATATTTTAAGATATTACTTTCTTCCTTTCTGAAGATTCATATGCAGTTCCTCACATAAGTGTTGAGGCTTTCCAGGTGTGACTCCTTTTCCCATATTTCCATGTTAAATATTAAGGTGAGGTCTGGAATAAGCTGGTTACCCCTTTCCTGGGATTCTTCAGATTTAATTCAGCACTGTATAAATAGCAATGTCAATTACATGTCTAGTGAATTAAGTGTAGTAATAATGGTGTAATATGCACTGTGCTACTTATTAGTGAAAGTGCAAATTGAAGTTAATTTATTCAAGAAGAAAATAGTAAAAGAAATAATACAGTTGAAGGTAATTGTACTTTGCTGTAGGTGAGTTAGATACTGATTGCAAATACTTCATTATCACTACAAGTTTCTCTGCTATTTTTCTACTAAAGCAAAGTGCTCATTTTTCCACTTTTGTGGGTTTTGGGTTTGGCTTTGGTTTGGAGGGGTTCTTTTCAGTGTTTTTTTTTCTTCTTTTTCACAAATACTACTATACACTGGAATTGTTGCATACTAATATTGCATGCACCATATTAGAGTCAAAAATCATAAAGCCAGAAGAAAATGCTGCGATTACGTAGTTTGACCTCCTAATAACACAGGCATAGAGATTCTCTGAATTAATTCCTGCCTGAACTACATTAAAATGCATTTAATCTTGATCTTGAAATGTCCTAAGATGGAAAGCTCACCACAATTTTTATTGAAATTTACCTTTAACTTGTCAAAATTTCTATCTTTCAATCCAGATGCTTAAAATACATTTATCTAAAAACTGCATCATCCTGTCATTAGCAACATTTTACTCCCTGTTTTTACTGTTTGTGATGAAGTTTGATCTCCTTTGCTTAGCTAAACTGCTTAATCTCCTCCCTGTAGTCCACTGATCATTTTCACAGTTCTCTGAAGCACCTCCATCAGGGAAGAACCTCCATAGTGAATGATTGTGCCTGACTGGGACAGCAGCAAGAACAATGAACTGCACAACTCAGTGGGTTCAGTAAGACCTCAAGATAAAGTAAGCCAATTTAAGAATGAAGAAAACATATGCCATCATCAGGATCTTCATATTTGGTAGAGAAATTTAATGACCTAAAAAGAAGGTTAAAAGGAAATTGGAAGGATATCTCCAAAAGGATACAGAAGAGCATTAGGGTGGCTCTGTCAGTTTCAAAGATGGGGAATCATTATTCAGATTTTGTATTGAAGTTGAATGAGATAGCTTGACCAAATGATCAGAATGAGGAACAAAAAGATTCCAAAGCAGGCTTTTGTGTTAGATGCCATCCTCCAGATAATATAGGTATCTTCATGAATCATGCAAGTAACATATTTCTGAATATCAGTAGGGCTTCACATCTGTTTGCTGCCCAGTTGTATAAAGTGTACAACTGGCTAAATCGCAGCATGCTGAAGATCAGAGTGAAATTCAGAGGCAAGCACCTGCTAATCAGGCACATATTAAGCATGAAGTCTATCGCCTTGTCATGGAATTATGCCGTTGGTGGCAATTTTGCAAACCTTTCATGAGAAGCTTGTGAGCACCCAGGCTTTCTGGGCGTGTAAACAGCCACCTGCCTCAGCATATTTGCTCTTTTCATTGCAGAGGGACACGTGCCAAGCAGGAGCTATGCTTGTCTCAACCAGGTCCCCAGACTTTCAAGTGAAGGGACCAAAACTACCAGATTACAGTAGTTTTGCCAAACTGGTTATTTAGACACAACCTCCAGCACTTTTGAAAATGGAATGTTTCTGCCCTAACAAATTTTGGGGGTGAGATGTCTTGGCATTTTCAACTTTAATTTTAACCATTTTCTTCAACATTATTAATGCATCTGATCTGCTTCAGTTCTTTGGGAAACAGAGACCTGATTATGAGACCTTTGTCAGCTCTGATTTTTAGACATCTAACCAGAGGATCTGTTTTATTTGAGTAGCACATTCATATGTCAAATCTTGCAAATTGTACCTTTTAGCTTTAATAAGGCCTGCTGCCATTCCAGTCCCTGTTCACTGAATGTTTGGCTGCTGTTTCATTTGTCTTGGCATAAAATATTGAGGGTTTTTCAGGCTCTGTTTGGTTTTCCTCCATTTTTCTATGACTCTAAATTTATTCTGCAATGTCTCTGACCTTCCACTGGACTTGCATACTTAATGTGTTATACCTTGTACATTTCCGTGTTCATGCTGCAGACTTGTGTTACTGCAGATTGATGATTTATTGCCCTCTAATACTGTTGTACATTTTCCAAGAATTGTCTTCTTGAGCATTCAAAAGATAGTATTAATGGTTTACTGCACTAAATGTGAACAAAAAACAAATCTATGAGTTTTTGAAAGTGTAGCTCATCTGTAACGAGGAGCCTTCACAAAGATAAGGTAGTTTATTTTAAATCTTAGATCAAACAATATATTAATACATATCTTCAGAATTACAATAACCTCCCCAGTGATGGGCACGGCACTTATCAAAGTAATAAAGCATAATAGGGATGGAGTTGTTAAAAGACAGTTGTTCTCCTCCATAGTGAAGGATTGCAGGATCTAGTCACCTGATTAGCAAGGGTTATCAAGAAATGTTATAATTTAATTGAAATCATCTTGAGTTCTGTGTGTAAAAATGTAACCATCACTTTGCATTCATTGCTATCCAATAGGATAAAATAGATGCCTAAATTGATATGATGTTTATAAAAGATAAAATTTTGTTCATGTTAGGGCACACACTGCATCACAGAAGTGGGAGGTTCTGGAGGCAAGGAGAAAGGCAGAGCATTTTCAGGGACAAAGAAGGAACACAGCTGCTGTCCCAGCATGGTGGCTACTGTGTGTGCTGCTGCCAGAGCAGAAGAAAAAGGGCTATGGCCTTTTCTCTCACTTCATGCAGTCCATTGCCAGTGTGGAGGATGGATGGTGATTGTCCTTCTCAGCTGGTGCAGCAGCTTTGCCTCACCTCTCCTGCAGAGGCCAAGGCATCCCAATCTGCTAGTGGATGGGTTGCTCTGGATGGCCTATGCCTGGAACAGGTGACAGAGCTACAGCCTTCACCACGTGTGGGTTAAAAAACCCACAAACTTCGTATGTTTCATGGAGACTAACATGTCAGGTACTGCTGTCACTTGTGCTCTTCCTACCAGAGCAGTTTCTGCATCAGCATGTTAGATAGCCTCTTACTGAGACCTAGGGAAGAGATGTGTGCTGGCTACTGAGAGCCACACAGAGCTTCAGAGCTTCAAGCTGACAATCACTGCTTTAGAGGATGAGAGACGTGCTTGGTTCAGATGAAACAGTTTTAAATGGGCATCTGATGTCTGTCAGTGGCAGAGCTCTAATTTAGACTTCCTTGATCACCGTGGCTGGCACACTCCCAGGTACTGCATTATATTAACAAGGTTCATAAACTGTCAGATATAACTCATCCACTTAACTCTCTGCAATGAGGCACAGACTCTGAGGACATGGCCTTTCCGAGAATGTTCTCTCTTAATAATTCGCCATCTCCCCCAGATGCCTCATGTGATATGCTGTTACTGGAATCCTCAGCGAAAAGGATCACGGTTTTCTGGTCACACAATAGTGCAGAATTTATTCATATGTATTCTACCACCCCAGGTGATGACTGGGACCTTTTGCCATCAAGCTATTTCCATTCGGGCCAAGGAGATCACTATCTTTCATGCTGAATAAACAAGGTAGTGATCCCCTGCCCTTCAGCAGAAGGGCTGTAAGAGGAAAGGTGCCTTTGGCAATGGAATTCAAACTGCCCTTCAACTTGGAGGCTCTAGAGTGTAATCTGTCTTTGTACCAGCCTAGGCTACATGGTGTGATATTCCTTTAAACTCTCCAGTGGTTCTCCTTTTGCAGGAAAGGTTTCACAAAGCACTTTGGCATTTGCTTTTTGAAGTCTGCTTAGCTGATTTTGCTGAATGAAAAAGGTAGCACTGAAACGTATCTTTTATTGTAGATTACAAAGGTGGAAAAAGCCTGCAGTAGGCCAATGCTGAGAGGGAAAATAGCATTGAAACATGAGCTCAGTTCAGTTACTTTAAACATTAGATGCCACAGGAAGAGGTTTTATTGACCTTGAACACCCCCTGGCACTTGATGCTGTTATATTGTGCATTTAGAGCAAAATGTTTGCGCTAAGCAGCATATTTGCTAGGTGTATGGATTCTAGGGAAATGGAGTGATGTGAAGTATCCCATGCAGACTGCTTCATACTTTCACTGAGATACCTCTCTTTCCTTGCTTCAGAGTATAAGGTTTGAGGGAGCTGTTTGGTTAAGATAAGTTCATTCTTCCCCATCTTGCTTACACGCATTTCCTGAGAGAAAGGCTATCCTGTTAGATATCCCACCTTCCCATCTTGTGCATGGACACAGACAGCCAGAGAATACAGGCAAAGCCTCCCTCTGACTTAGTTACCTTCCTGGTAGCAATGTTGCTGATGGCACTGTCAAAGAGATCAGTCTGTTCCTCTGCTGTTAGTCCACAATTCCCACTGAAATTCTGAATTGCTATTACTGTATTTTAATAATGAATCAGTGTTCAGGTTTTATCACTTCAGGCCCTATTCATCTACATCACACCATCTACAGCTTTTCCTATAAATGCTTTATTTGGTTTTCTTTCTGTAAGTTAATGAACTTGACTCTTAAGGTTGCTGAAGAGCTGCTTCAGCTGAGCAGTGCACTTTGCATACCATACATCAGTCTGCCTTGCCAACACTGCCATCACCAGCTGTCAGGGGAGCACTTTGATGAGAGCGTTATTAGGCCTTAACACCATGACAACCACCATGAAGCCGGTGTAGTGCCAAAGCTGTTGTGCACCATGAAGCTTCTTGACCCTGCAACCACCATCAGAACCTTCAAATAAGCAGCAATTCATCACAGGGAAAAAAATAGCATCACAGGGAAAGAGTCAGTTGTTACTGCAAAGTCTCTCTCACCTCTGATGAAATGTTCTGGCTCTTGCCATTTATGTGACAGCATTGCTCTAACTTAATCTAATATGTAATGATGGAGAAGAGCAAATAACCTTTGATTCCTTTCTGAACTTTTACTCTACACAGTTTTTTGTGGTTGGCCACAGTCCTGTGAAACTGGCAGACTCAACAACATGTTACTCTCTCATCCTCTACTCACTCTCCTTTGAATGCTTCTGTTCATTGGATCTGAGAGGCCAATGTTCACACCCACATCATCAAGCTTCACTTGCCATATGGGTGCCTCAACATGGAGAGATGGGTTTTTGCTGAACAGAAGCACTCATATGTGTTTGTTTATCAGGAATTCAGAGTTCTCTTGTACCATCAAAATATTTCCCCCTAGACAATCCACACAAACTTCAAGTATGCGCTTTATTCCCTACTGCCCTTCCAAAGACTGAGTAGCATTGATAATCAGCTCTTTCTTCTAATGCAGTTGAATTTAAAATGCTAGGCATTCATTTGGTGAGCTTTGAGCAGTCTGTGGCTTTCTTAGATCTGCAGCATAAAACCCCAATTTTTCTTATCCTAATCCTATGGCTGTCTGGAAAAGGTGACACATAGTTAGATATAATGATAAGAAGAGCTACTGCTGCCAAAGGCAGTCAGATACCAAAGTCAGATGATTAAACCATTCCGAAGTATTCCTAGAAGACAAGAGAAAACAAAGTTTTTTTCCATTTAAGTTTTCTTTCTATAAAACCTTCAAAGCAAAGCCCCAATACAGACACATATACACTTTTGCTTTAATAGTCTATTCCTATTATTAACAGAATGATAATCACTAGGGTGATAAGTATTTTAAAGCCTTTTACTCATTTTGTTTCAACTTCATTCTTTGGTTTGCTATTTTGCTGTTGCCGAGTGGATAGAGGCAGCTGGCCTTGTTTTAAAAATAAATGGATTGATTTTTCCCAGTCTACACTGCTCTAATGGCTAAATCCCTCTGATGTGAACAGCAGTCACCACATGCTGTTGACCTCTGTATAATCAGAGCTCTGTTCTGACAGTGGCAAGTTGGGTTTCAGATCTGTGTTGTGAGAGAAAACAGAGCAATGGACCTTTCCATTTTCAGGACTTCCCATAGACTCAGTTTGGGTGAAATTAATGAAAATATGTAATCAAATGTATCCTTTAACCCGAATCATTTTGCAGCACTAATGCCTTCAGCCTGCACTGAGCAATTCAGACTTGAGCTGAGGCTAGTACATGGTGAATGCAGCTGATGGAGAATTTTCTTCTGGCTTCTCAGCCCTATCATTACTCTAAGCTGTGATCTGGGGATCATCACAGGTCAGCCTGTCAGTCCCAGCTGGGGCATTTCACCTGTGGGAGCAGGAGTATAAAGTTCTGCACCAAGCCTGAATCTACAAGGTGTTCTGCAGTTCAGTTAACACAGAGGTCTGCAATAAGCAGTCCCTAGTTCCATATTGTACAAACTGGTAGGTCCTGTATTTTGGGTTGGTTTTGATGTCTGAAGCAGGAAAAAGGGCATCCTACTCTTCAGCTGTGAGATTAAATCATGGGAAAGTGCCAAATATCTTGTGGTTATCAAAAGCATAAATCACACTGAAATACCTAGGAAGAGGGAAGATTTGTAGAAAGTTGTAGATAACATATGCAGGAAAGTTTGTCTAAAC
This sequence comes from Coracopsis vasa, assembly GCA_026283785.1. NCBI lineage: Eukaryota > Metazoa > Chordata > Aves > Psittaciformes > Psittacidae > Coracopsis > Coracopsis vasa. Next base: position 47,906 of record JANHGB010028777.1, on the reverse strand, counting down.
TTTCAGGAAATTTGGGTCAAGCTGAACCTCTGTAATGCAGCTTCAAAACAGGTAAGTATCTCTTGCTTTCTACCTTTGTAAAGGTTTGCACAGCTCCTATCTGACAAGCCACAGTGCTGTGATTTTCAGTGCCCCTGTGGTCTCTTCAGTTCATCAGATGAAAAAGCTTGCCAGGGAAGACGCTAAGGGAATGGCTGCCCAGAACATGACAGAACTGCTCCCAAATGCCAGCAGCATTTCAAACAGAAGTATTCTAGCAGGTCTTCACGGTGATCTTCAAATGCTTATACAAAAAGGAAATCTCCAGAAAATTGAATAGTCCACTGAGAAATACTTTATGCTAAGCACCTTCTAGACAGCTGATATAAAAAAAGATTATGATAACCTAGTTGAAATAAATGCAATTTTTATCACACTCCTATTTTCTAATGTATCTAGATTTATTTGTATTTATGATTCATGTTTTTACTGTGCCTGGTGGGAAAAAAAATCAAAAACCTCTGGGGCAGCTTTCAGCTTAAGAAAGGAAAGAAAAAGAATTTGACAACTACATAAGCTAAGAAATTGAGCATTTGGTCTGGTTTTAAATTTCATGATTGCCCACTAGATGTTTGTGTGGACATGGCAACTTAACATTGTGTTTCTTTAATAAGTATTTTATTTCACAGAATAAAGCTGCTTGGCCATACTGATGAATTATTCTTTCCAGACAGCACATAGATAGCTAATTCTGTAGAAGAATGACTGCAAGGCCACACAGTCCACATTCCTCATCAGAAATCTGCCCTCATATCAATAGTCTTCCAGTGCTCCTTTCATGATGAAAGATAGTTAAACTTGAAGGAATGACAGAATTCTCATAATATAAAATGTAAGCACAAATAAAAGTGTACCTCAACAGAGTAGTTTCCATGGAACATAGCTTGAGTTTTAAATTAAACTGTAGCAATGATGTTCACTCACTGATGCTCACTGCTGCAGGCAGTGGAATCATGCTTGAAAAAGTTTTTTGCGGGGGGCAGCTTTAGAACCCCCATGACACTGACTTAATCCTACAGATATAAAAGAAAAGCCTCTGTCTCACCTTTTCTGCTGAGTAATGAGTATGATTTTTCTGAAAATCAATACACTGGAAGCTTTCTAGATAGTAATTCTCCAGTTTTTCAGTTGCTCATAATATATTTATATATATCTCCAGCCTCCAAAAATCTGTTTTAAAGAAACACTGTTCCTTAAGTGCACAGCAGCACAAAGTCCTTATATGTGCAGCCCCTGTAAACTTAAGAAATCTGATTAAATTGCACATGTGTAGATGTGTAACATTGACACTTTGTAATGTAAAGTTCCCAGGACCAAAATTAACCTTCATTATTTTTGTAATGTAAAGTTCCCAGGACCAAAATTAACCTTCATTATTGTCTGAACCAGCCCATTTTTTGCTAAGATCTTAAAACCACAGTATTTGTAGAATCCTGCAAAAATGAAAGCAAATACACAAACCTCAGCTGTTTCAGAAGGTACTATGACATCTTTCCATAGAAAAACACAATGGTTTTTTGGTTTTTAAATCTAAAGTCCGTTTTTCCTCACAAAGTACAGTTACAGAGTAGAACACGCTCATTCACTGAAGCCAAGATCATGTGCTATTTCCACAACCCTTAACTCATTCATCTTCATCTTGAGCCTTCTCCTCATTGCCTTATTCCAGCCAGATCTTATCTAGTTTTAGGTTTTGCTTTTTCCTTGCTGTCATTCTTTTCTTTCAGGTGTCTGGCTTAATAAATATAACTCCTAATAATTATCTATAGAAATATTCCTTTAAAAGAGGGAAAGGTGGGGGCCTTGAACACAAATGATAAGGTTTCATATAATAGCATTTTTCCCAAATCTGGTGCTATTTGCAGTATATGAAAACATTCATCTCCATAAAACAAGTGAGAAAAAATAGCAAGATAGGATTTTGATCAATACCAATTCTGATCAAGTTTGATCACACCATTTGACATTTTGAGCAAGTCTGGAAGTACATTCACAGAAAACCTGGGATTTCCTAAGAGTCTCTAGCCCTGTAACAGAATGCTGCTGATTTGGGTAGGAAATATTCTGTCTACATTTTTTGCCTTATACAGCTATAATAAGGCAATAAAATGCAGTAACTTAATCCTATAATTAATCTCATTGAGAAGCCTTCAGTACTGTTGTTATATTGCTGACTTATTTTGGACTTTTACTAGTCTTCAGTTTTGCCTTAGGAGAACGAATGATGGTTTTATCAAGGTGTTTATAGATGGAAAGAAAAAGAAACTGAAATAAAAAAAACCCATTTGAGATCACTGTATATAAAAATGGTCATCAGATGCCATCAAAGTTAACACCCAGGGAGCTGGTGCAGGGATGGGTAATGTCACGCTTTTAGAAAGAGCAGTGCTCATTTATACTCCCATATGGACACATCAGGGAAAGCTGTAAAGAGACAATTTTTTCAAGGTGCAGAAAATTATGTTCATAAAAACAGGCATTCGCTAATTACTCTGAGAAGCAGTGTTGTTAATGATTCCTTCTCCTCTGGAGGCCCATACTACAGCATGAAAATGTGAATGGGACAGATGTAGACACCTAATCTGGATGGGTCTGGGATCCAGAACTGATCTGTTCATTGCACCTATTTCTTTTTATCTCTACATGGTTTATAAAAGAAAGCTTGGTAAATAAATAAATAAATAAATAAATAAATAAATAAATAAATAAAAGGATGCAAAGCAACAGGAGTTTTCAAGCTGGCTTTCCTAGTTTTAAACTGATTTTCTGAAACAGGCTCCTTCTCTTCTTTACCTCTGAGGACTCATTCACTTCCTTCTCACATAAGACAAAAATCTTTCTGAGATACTGAATCAGGAAGACTCTCCTCTGTGGAATTTTCATAATGCATTCAGCACTGCTATGTCTGAGAGTTTCCCAGGAATATATTAACCTATGTGACCTCTATCATTTGGGCTGGTATGGTTTGGGTTTTTTTCTCTAATTTCTTCTGCGGATGAGGAGTGTCTTCAGTGAAGTGTTTTGCTGGAAAACTATTTTATTTATTTTGTGCTGTATATCGGTACATTGTAGCGTGTTTTTCTGAGAGAAACAAGGTCAAAGAAATGCATCTTGCGCTATAACAGAGGTAGTAAATTTTGGGAGACCCCTTCATCTGTGTGGGAATTCATAAACAATTTTAGATGACTGGTCCCCAAGAAATCTCTGCTGCATGCATAGGTGCGCTGTGCCCTTCCTACAGGAGGTCTTGGTCCACCCAAGAAGCATGTTCTTCATTCCAGAGGTCTCAGTGGTCATCATGAGCTCAGGCCATTGGGCATACTCAAAGTAAAAACTGCCACTTCTGGTTCTGAACTGCAGCTCTGAGTGTGTGCCCTCTGATGATGATGCAATTAGAAGATAAATCTTGAATGGCTATTACTGGATCAGAACTGATAAATTGCTTGGTTAAAAAAAGAGGGGGAAAAATCAACAGAAAGCCTAATGTGATGTTCAAATCAAAACAAAATTAGTATGTGTACCAAGCAGAGGGTTGGATTAATGTGGGAGAAGGGGAGGTTTATTTTATGAACTCTGATTGTCTCATGGGAAACAAACTTCCATTTGTATTTAGAACAAAATGATTTCCAGCTTTAAGGCACTCTTTTAATCAGCCAGCTCATCTGATGAAATGCTGTAGGATTTACTTATATATCGGAGGAGTTCCCTAGACATTTAAGAGATGCAACTGAATACAATTAAAAGATCAGTTGTAAGCACAATTTGTGATAGTTTGTTTGCTGAGCTTTGTGAGAGAAGTTTAGTGAACTTGAGGTGTGTTAGAAGATAGTAAACTACTGAACTGTATTACAAGAAAAGCTTTACCATTTCAACCTACTAGAGATGCAACTATTCAGCTATCTTGGATCTTATGGTCTGTAAAAAGAGAACAGAGAAACTATTAAGCCAAGATTCACATCCAAGAATGGCATCATTTATGAACAACCTTTCCAGACCTAATTCGTTGCTGAATTAAACCCCATGTAATGTCATTGGAGTCAATGGGGTTATGCAGCACATATGTCAGTTGAGCAAATTAGGCCTCTGTCCCGAAGCCAAGAAACCAAAGGAAAGAGTGATCCAATAAAACAGAGGTGAAATGCTGATATTAGCTGGGTGCCACTGTTCTTGGTACAGTGCGTTCTTTGTATCTAGCAGTGAATATTTCATCCTTCCCAGGTGTAAAATCTTCCCAGCAGCACTATAAAGCAGATTTATTATAAATTACAAAATTAATGATTTAGTTCTATTGTAATGCAGCTTCTGGGCTTCCAACAGGAACTTAAGCAGTTAGCAGACAGCATCTATGCTGGCTACAGTATGATCTCCAAATCAAGTCTTGATCTCTTCAGAAAAGTCTTGGGAATGGCTGCTTTTTTTTTTCCTTTAGCTGTCTCTCACCCATACAGATGTTAGAAGCTAGAACTTGTAGGTGTGGAGAGCTTTAGACATAGAAAACTGACAGAAATACCAGGAATATCTGTGGGAGAGTTGGAGTAAATCAGTCATGGTGACTGTCTCGGTCACTATGAAGGCACTAAGAAACAAAATGGATTTGTTTGCATTTCATGTGTATGGGTAATATTAAGGGCTCCAAGAACCTACAATATTTCAATGATTGTAGGTGTGCCTTGGATTAATGAAAAAAAAAAGATCAATTTGCAGTAGTCAGCATTCATAACAAAATATATCGTCTTCTGACAGATTTAACCCTTTTTATTGTCTAAGCCACTGATTACTTTGCCTGAAATATGGGGTTTGCACCACACACAGAGAGCTCAGTCCTGGCCTGAGCCTTTAGGCAGTTTTATTATCTGTATAAAGAAATAATTTCCAAAGTCTACAGCTGGGTTTGCAGTTTATGAAAAGATCTCTGTGAGGCGACTGGTGCAGAATAACACATTCTGGCAGCCTGGCTCACTTTTCAATACAGATATCAAAAAACCTGAATTCTTTTACATCCTACTACGCAAACTTCAGTGATCAGCTAAAGGATGAAAAACAGTTTGTAGGTAATCAGTAGAGAAAACTCTGCAGAACAACACTTAAGGGAAACTGTGTAAAGCATGTAACATGTGGCACTTGCTGCTGCTCTAGTATTTGTGCTGTTGCTTCTGGTCTAACTTCCTAGCAATGACAGAAATTGCAGGAGGGACTAACAGAGGACTGACATGATACTTGGCATGTGTGATGTTGGCCATTTATTCCCTTTTTTTATTTGGCCAGGTGGTACTCCGGAACTACTCCAGATTTTCATTCTTTTTAATCCTTTTGCTTCTGTTTACAATTCATTTCTGGGAACGCTCTGAAGAGAGGAATGAAGGGAACAAGGTACAGATTTGCCAGCTGCAGCATGAGATGCTGCAGTGAGATATGTCTTGAGGCTCGTGAGCTATTGCAGATACAGGAACAAGTCCCACTAATCCACAGTCCTAATTTCAAGTGATAAAATATCACTATGTAGTCAGTTTGCAAGTGTACTGAATTTGTGCTCAGTTTAGTTGGCAAAGTTCTGCTAAAAAACAGAGTTCTGCTAGAGGGTCAGGTTTTGTTGAATGACGTGTTTGATTTTGACAGAAATATTTACATTTTTCAATGACTAAAAGTCCATCCATCCAACCATCCATTTGGTTTTCTTGTTTTCAATAACTAAAAAGATGACAATTCAGTAATGTAAAATTTTGGGTCAATTTTTGGAAGTTTTATTGAAGGGTGTGTTTTTCAAGAAAGATGCAAAAGATCCCTGCCTATTTCCAATTAAAGTTACCAAACTGTTGTGAAGAATTATCATCACCTCATCAAACAGGGTCTGGTGATTATATTTTTTTTAATTGCCTCTGTTGTTACTTTTTTAAAACTAACTCTCTTTTTTCTGTTCTATTTGCTTTACATCTAACATTATTACATTTCGTTTCAGCTGGTGGGCTTCATCTATGCCTGTTATGTTGTGAAATGTATTACTGAAGAAGAGGACAGCTGTAAGTACTAAAGCTTTATTACATACAAAATTAGTTCTTTTTTTTTTTTTAAATCACCCCACACACACACTATACTGACTTTTGCTGACTTCAACCTAAATGCTTTATTATACTGTAACCAGAACATGCTTTCCGTCCATCCTTCTGAATCTAAAGTTTGTGAATGCCAGAAAGACAAAGAGTCGTGAAATACAGCTTAAAAAATACATAGTCCTTTCTTCTAAATTTTTTTTCCTCACAGCTTCAGACATAAAAAAAATTAGAATCCCAACTTGTAAATGCAAGCTTTGTTTTTATTTCCTTATTCCATGTTGTTATTAATTATCTTCACAGTAATTGGTTACCACTGAGCTCTTCTGTGTTGACCTGTGCATTGGCTTGTAACAGCACTTCTGGCCAAAAATAGCTTTAGTTCCTTGCAGGACCTTCATTTAGGAGAGGTGAAACTGTGATGCTCCTCTTTGCTCCTGCTGCTCCCAGGGTACAATTACAAGGAGTGAAATGATTTCATATAGATGTACATTTGTTTCTTCTGTGTATTTATACCAATAGAAGCCTGTTGAGTCGAATTTGCTCTTATTACATGCTATGAAGTCAAGCCATTTCATTTTTTTTCTCTGTTCTAAACCTGATTTTTTAAAAAGGGCCACGGCAGCATTTCAGTGTATCTTGGGATTCATACTAAAGCACTGTAGAAACAAGTATCAGAATTGCATGTAACTTTGATAAAATATACATGAATCCTAGAGAGAGGTCTGCAACAAGAAGCTGAAGGGTTTTTGCTTGATTGAGAGCACTGCTAGGGCTGGTGGGGGTTCCTTTGTGTATTCTCCTGCATAGAAAATAGCTGCAACCCTATAATCTATTGTCAATACAGTGCCACTGTGAGCCATCAAGGGGAGATATAATGCTGAAATCAAACCACACTTCAGAGGTCTTTCTGACTATGCTTGTTTCAGTTGTCTTTGTGTTTCTGTGGAGGCAAGGAAGGTGTAAGAGTAAAAAAGGCTCGGAACAGGCGTGTAGAGTAGGGATATGTCACAAATAAATCTTGTCTTTTTAGGGAAGGACCCAGTCATACATACTTTCCCCTACTTTCCCGTTAAGTTCATTCACTAACCGCAGAGCTGGAGGATAGTGACTGCTTGCCCCCAAAATGAAATCCTGTTTAGTAACATTTTGCCCTCTCTTCCATGCGCTTAAATCTTTTTTTCACTCTTCTGTAGTGCTTTAGGGAATGATATTAGTAAAAAAGCAAGGAAGGGACTTGGATCACCAAACAAGCGCAGAAATCAGAGGACGTTTAAAAGGTTTCTCCCTTGGTCTGTAAAGCCACATTCCTGGCAGCAAAGTGCCATGGGCAATATGGTGCTGTTTTCTGCTCACTGGAGCAGGAGCTTGCTGTTGTTCAGAAGACACAGATTGTCATGCGTTGAAACTTTTTTTGCTGTTGTCTTGCCTATTTTTGAGGCTTTTATTACCTTCTTAGTACATCTCAGACAGGCCTCTGCTTCTAGCAAAAGAGACATCTTCCCTCCTTCTGAGGTACTGGAGTGAATCCCCATCCAGTCCAATAAAGCCAACACAAGCTCAGGCACTGCAGCGTCACCTCTAGTGGGGTTTGGAAGCATGGCTGGGAAAAGAGAAAAAGGGAACTCTGGTGGCTGGTTTGTCCCAACACTGTAGTAATACTCAGATCAGATTTGGCCTCTCAGAGTTTTGTAAAATTAAAGCAGCTTTAATTTCTACTGAAAGGTTGCATGTAGCAGAAAGTAAGAATTATTCTAATTCTGTCTCTGTTCAGCCATCCACTCTCACATGTGCCAAGCACTCTCTGTGGCAGCCAGAGGCTATAGTCCATACAAATACCCACTGCTCAGGTTTAATTTTAGATTCTTTTCTTTCCATTTAGATCATTTTCTCTCTGTTTTGGCAACACACCCATATATCCTACTCCTCTGAGAAATAATATATCCTTTATGAATGCCATGTTACTTACTGTTTATATTCCAGAGGAAGATGCCTAAGCATAACTTCCTCAGTACATTCATGGGTGGGGTCATCTCTTGTAGACCAAGTGAGTAAGAAGGAGAAAAGCTTTTGGGAGAAGTGGAATATATCCCAGAGCCATTGCTAGAGCTTCCTGCATGTGCAAGTCTTTGGTCTGGGATCACTTCAGATCCCCTAGATTTGTTTCTCTTCCCATAGTCTCTTTTTCCACTTTTCTAGGTCCTCACCCCTGCATACTGCTGTGGAGTAAGCTGTGTGGCACAAAGGGATGAAGACACCCCTCCTGCCCACAGTGTACTTCCTCCCCCAGCTTTGATAGACATCTAGCATAGCAGAAAAAAATCTTTACTCTGCTGCCCACCAACCCCTGCCTAGCATCTATACCGTACCTGGTAAGGAGTGTTTGGCAGCTGGTGTTCCCTCTGCGTGCTAAAGGTGTGTCAGCTGTGAAAGATCCTCTGGTAAAACCAATCACCACAAAGCAACTTTCCCACAATACTGCTCTGCTTTCCCAGGTGCTGAAGTACTCTGTGAAGAGTAATAGAGAGACTGCCATCTTCTTACCCACCTCTACATTCACAGACATCACAGGAGAAATCTAGATCTCTGGTTTTCAGGACAAGTCATGCCTGTAAAAATGAGATTCCTCACTGCCAGAGAGGACCATAAGGATAACCATATTGGGTCACACAAAGGGGCAGTTAGCTACAAGTCCTGTCTGATGAAACTGAGACACTAGTAAAAGCCTTTCTGATGAGAAAGCGCCAAAAGAAGAGCCCTGTTGCTTCTCACAATGAGTGTGGTGGACACCCATGCACTCAATTACATTTCTTCTGCTTTACTAATGAGGCACAGCAGCCCAGAAGAGGAGCGAAAGAGGCAGAAATACTGAGCCTGGCAGGTTTGGGCAGCAAGGTATAAGACCAGAGAAAAAGTTATGTACTATCCAAGAGCAAAACATGCGCATGTTCTATATTTTAACCATAGCAACATATCAACACCACTCTGGAGCAGAGAAGATGCCTCATCTTTTTTTGGCACTTAGCCTCAACTGTAGAAACACAATCAAGTTCCTCTTAAGCTGCTTCAGCTGAATTAGCTTTGCTCTCAGAGTAATTGAAACAAGCTGAAAGAATTACTATTTCTCCATTCTTTATGCAGATTTTAAGAGGACAAATGAGCAAGGGTAGAATTAAGCAAACATTTCACTAAGATTAACCTGCTCTAACATCACTAAAGGATTAGAAATGGAACAATACAATGATCAAATCAGGGTCATAACTGGGCCTGAATCAGCAAGTCTAGAGGTTTTAATTACTCACACACCAAATAAATCCAGCAGCAAGCTCTCTAAGTCAAAGCTCAAGTCCACACTGCCTTATCTGTAGGTTTAATTCTGCATCAAGGATTAAAGAAGAAGCTGCTTTCCCTCCTGATAACGGTACCAAGCAGTGCTCTAACACTGGGTGCACCAGTGCTGAACTGCAGCACCCATCTCCAAGGGTCAGACAAGGATGGCTTTTCCCCAGCTGCTTCTCTTGGTGGTGGTTTGTTGCACCTAAAGGGCACTTCTGCATCTTGTTCTCTGTGGCTGTGCAGGGAGGAGGAACTCTGAGGCTTGGAGCACTTTGGATCCCTATCTGGGAGACATGAGGGAGGACGGGTGCCCAGCAGGACTGTGGTCAAGTCAATGCTCTCCTTTTCATTATTGCCACTGGTATGCTCAAGCCATTGTCATTCTTATCTCATTACCATTATTAGCTGCAGCAATTAAAAATAAAATATGAAAATGTCAGCAACAATCATTACTTGAAAGCATTCAATGGCTGTAAACTTATCGGAGCTCCTCATTTGTTTTCCAAAATCCTATTAGGCCTGCATTTTTCAAAGGCTGCACATTATTTTTAATAACAGTGAAATGTTCGTTTAATGTGCATTTCATCACTAGCAGTTTGGCTCCCTGCTAGAAGCTGTTACTGCCAAACTAAAAGAAAATTCAGTGTATTTTTGAAAATGTTTTTAAACATACAAGTATTTTGTGGAAAATCCTGAAGTGCAGACAATACAGCAGCATCCTCCTGGGGCTTTTTGTCTGTGAACAATTAAAAGAGAAACCTGGGTCACTGGGGTGGAATTTTGCACTCAACTTGCAGGTTCTGTTGAGAGAAACTGGCTTGTTATTAGAAGGACAGCTGTGGCTGTGAAGGAATCCCAGCCTAGAAAATATCACCAGTGTGTCCCACAGTGAAATCCTAACCCAGAAGGCTCCCTTGCAAACCCAGACAGGGAGAAGAAACAACATTTACCCACCATATTCCAATGGCAAAGCAATCAGAGAATAAATATGGCCTATCTGACTGTTTTCTGAATACCATAAGGTACAACTGTCTCATGCTAGCAATGATCCAACTTGCACATACATGATCTTCTTTTCTCTTGGAATTGCTTCCAGGTAAACTGCAAAGCAAAAGACATTGCAAGGGGGTTAAGTAGAATTTTGCTGCATATTCCCTTGAGCCCAGCTTTTGGGCATGTCTGGCACAGAAATAAAGTGCTGGATAAGCATTTAAAGCTATTTCACACACACACACTTTCCACCACCACCACCACCCATAAAAACTTGAATTCAAGATTCTATTTGAATTCCTGAAAATGTCTGGGAAAACAATATCCCAGATAGGAGATATCTTCTGGTGAGCAGTACAGCATAGCAATTATGTGCCAATAAACTCAGTGCCAAGCAACAATCCAGTCTTGAATCCTAGGCCTGACCTGGAAAGGTGATGACAAAGATTTTCTTTTAATAGACAATATTGAATTCATATAGATGTGAGAGATGTGAAATATTGACAGACATATGGGATAGGTAGAAAAGCCTTTTATTTTTAGCTCTGTTAGAGGCTGCCTCCCACTTTTATTCAGGATATTTAACCTCTCCATATTCCCATTTCCTGTATTTAAAATGGGAAATAATGACAGGGACAATAACAGGCATGTTGCTTCATAACTTTGAGCTTCTGGGATGAAAGGCACTATTGAAGTGCAGAGAATGCTCAGGTACCACTTTATTTCTGTGCCAGATGCTTTCCACAATCTGCTTAGCAAGACCTTACAGAGAAATAATACCTTGGCTTCCTTCCCTGCTAAAAAAACCCCTCTAAAACAAAGACAAAGAGAAACCAGTAGCAAACATTCAGCTATTAATTCTGCTTCTTTATTCCCCTTCCCACTTTCTGGTGAATATGGCTGTAAATCCTGAGACTACCTGGGCAAGAGAAAGATAGGAAGGAATCAGAAACTAAGGCTGAGGGAAATGGCTGAAAATAACTGCAACTATCTTTCTGCAGTCAAAGCTGGACTTCAGTGCATCTCTGGAAGTTGTCATCCTGGGAAGCTTGGGAGGTCTCTTCCTCCCAGCTGAACAGTGACACCACAGCAACAGTGTAAGTTGCAGCCCTACCAATGCTGCATTACCTATTACACTTGTGTAATACAAGACAGGAGGTGCCAGGTCTATCCAGCCCCATATCCAATATCCAGTCATGATGAACATCTGGTGGTTACTTCCATATCTGCCATATTTGCCACATAGGCATATAAGAACACAGCAAGTATGTAGTTCCCAGAAAATCCTGACTGTAATTTGTCATTCAGGGACTTCCTTAGCTGGAAGTGGTCTCCTTGTATTTTTTTTCCCACGTTTTTTATCTTCTTTATAAGTGAGTGGACACTTGTAAGTGTCCACTTACATTTGAACCAAGAAAGTTTGTATCTAGCAGCCTGCCAAGAGGAGTTCCAGCAGCTCAGCTACACATTTGGTTAGTTTTGCACCTACTGTTGTGTAATGTATCCTGAGCCTTTCTCTGGAAAACACCAGCTATTCCATCTTCACCTTTTCCATGCTGCCACAGGTGGCATTCATCTCACACACCTACAGCTGCATGTAATTAGGCCTGCAGTTTAAACTAGCAATCGAGATTTCCACCACAGTCAATAGAAGCAGGGAGATAACTCCAAAGAGCAATTTGTCCTATCTGTGATAGACATTTCCTCACAACAGGGTGAATCAGTGGTCTGACTTGTTTGGTTAATGCCAAGGGCAGTCTGCAGAGGCAACACAGCAGCAAATAAGAATAGAAACAAATACAACCTAATATTTAAAACAGTTGTTCTCCAACTGTTGAACAGGTCATTTATGAATGAGAAGTAACACACTACAAAAGCTGAAGCTACAGCTTGTTTTTGTTCAGCTGCGCTCTCCAATTTACAGCCTGTGGCTAAATTAAGAAGCTTTTTCCACTTACTTGTTTCATTTAGTGCAATGACTGCTATGTGAACTAAGTAAACTAAAGGAAGGGAAATGGGATTCCTTTGGCTGTCAGGATGCTGATGAAAGCATGCAGGGAGAGAAGCCTTTGAAATTCCATGGTACTGCCTCATGCTTGCCATCCTGAGGAGAGCTGCCTTGGAAAACTGCAGTATCACAAGGAACATTTATGAAATTTCCTGAGATGCCTTTACAGCATCAACCTTTTGCACATATCAATAGCTGGTTCCTGTGTCATTATTTCCAGTCATGTTCTGTCTTGGAGTGGACCTTTTGCAGACGGAGTGGACCTTTTGCAGAGCAGAAGGCTGGTGCTGTGTCTCATCCTCACCACTGCAGAGCACAGGCACTCTGCATCCCACAAGGTGTGCTTGATTGGATCAAAAGCACAGGCTGAAGATATCTGACCTGCAGAGTGCAAGGCTGAAGTGCAGGGGGGAAACCCTATGGTGTGAAGATATGACAAGTGAAACCAGCTGCATCTGAGATGCAAATAGACCTGAGCAGTCCAAGGTGTCATAGGGCTTGGCAGACATTACACAGCCTGATCTGTGATCATTTGGCACTGCACTGCAGAGACAGAAGCAAACTTAAAGCTCCAAGGAGGTGCAGTTTGTTTAAATAATAGGAAGTAATTAGTCTGAAGACAAAATCAGTGATGGCGTTTTATAATTACAATTAATTTAAAGGTTAATTTCCTTTGGTGCTAAAATCTTATTTAAAACATTTACCAGGAAAGGAAATTAGGATGTTACTATCTAGATGCATAGAATGCTTCTGGGAATCCATGCCTATTATCACTAGAAAATTAGGTTAAACTCAAAGTGGGAATTTCAATTCATTTTAGTGTATAATAGATGGTGGTCAGGGCCTTGAGTCAGAAGGTTGCTTAGGGTAGACTGTATGATTAGCATTTTCTTTGTTTGTGGGATTAATTGCAAATGTTTCCAACAAAAGGGCTGGGTTTATACATGAACAATCTTGACATGAAAAGCAAATTGGTTATGGATTGCTGCCTTCGTAGCTAATGAAGTTGATGTTCAAGGAATGCCTAGGAGACAGGATGTGGTATGAGGGAAATATATAAATAAAAACACACAGGGGAAAATGGTGGTGTTGCTGGCTCCATCTATGATAATTTCTTTTCTCCTTCCCTGTCTTTGCTGCCACTCCCCTTGCATCCATCACTGCCTCCTGTGGGGATTGTCAACCTCAAGTTTAAAAAATGTCTAAATAATATAATGTAAAGCTTGAAGGAAGTAACATTTCCATTTCAGCAGCTCATCACAATGGGATACTGCTTAATAAAATCAATGCATTGTAACAGCCAGGGAGATTTACTTACCTTGCATCACTTTTTCTTTTAACTATTCACCACACATTTTATCTTTTCAAGAAAGACATGCTGCAGAAGTGTTGGAAAAGATCTGCATATGTGACAGGGAATGAAAAATTAACATCACTTTTATGACGAAGGATATATTTCATCCTGATACATTCTGAAAATATTACTTGTCTTGTCATGAATTAATTGTTTCGGGAGAAGAACACAAAGTCCAGATCATGAAACAGTGTCTAACACAGCTGCCTTAAACCAGTAGCAGAAATGAGGTAGTAACTAGTGATGGTTCTGACAACAAAAGCTGCAGATGATTTGAAGAAACATCTAGGTTGTTGCTGCAGCTGAAGAGGACCTGGTCTTGCTGGCCACGGAATTGTTTCGACATTTAAAAATAAACAAAACTCATATGCAAAATCAGGAAAAATTAGCAAAATCTGACAATCTCCACAAGCTGAAAATTGCATGGGAAATGGTTTCAAGCAGACTGTTATGTTTTATTTCGATGCTGGTGAAAGACTCCATGTCAATGTCAGTGTTTATTGCTACTTTACACTGAATGTGGAGGGCAGGCTTTGTAAGCAGGCCCTCCAGCCTTGTGCCTGTGGGAACATTTCTCCCTTTGCCCTAACAGAGGGAGGGCAGCTTGGACCTCATCAAGCACAGGCAGAGGAGCAGCTCGCAAGTGACCGTGTGGGGCTGCTAGCTGCATTCCCCACCCTGGTTTCCCAGTCTCTGAGGGCAGCTGGTTGCCTCCTTGAGGGCTGAGCCAAAATGAGCTGGTGGAACACCACAAGTCCTGGCCAGTCAAACTCAGTCTAGACAGATTTCAGCAACACTTCAGAGGGGAGCAGTGATGAGCTCTGCTTCGGGTGGAATAGATTCATTAACCATTTCCAGCAACCCTGAAAAGGACACCTGCCCACAGCCATAGTGTCTTCCCTGCTGAGATAAGTCAACGTGAGCTCCTTGCAGTTTCCTACATGCCTGGAACACGGCTTTGTACTAAATTATTCTTAGCAGCGTGTCTTCTGTTAAAGTTTTCTTTGTTACTTTTCTTTCAAATAGGTCTTCATTAGCACTGGATTGTTAACTTTCATAGATTTGAGCCTTAATTCTCCACTTTGTTGCACCTACTAATGACTCTTTTTCTAATTTATTAGTGTGGTGGTCACACTTGGAGACCAGTGCCCCAGGCGTTTTCTTTTTCCTCCTTTTTATTTTTTTTCTCTCTTTATTGCTTGCCCATAGCAATGTTCTGGCTAAGAACAATTTTTCCTAATGATTCATTTGATAACTTCTATGATAATTCAGTCTACCACATATTTTCTTTAATTCTTAGAATGATTTCTCAATCAAAAACATTGCAGGGCTAATTTTTTTCTTTTTTTTTTTTTTTCTGGCTCAGTATTCAAGATGAAAATTTGAAAGCAAACGGCTATTACCCAGCAGTGTCCAGGTCCATCCAGTTTAGACAAATAATATATTCTTCAGACTGCTAATGTTCTAATAGCTGAGCGGAGGTCTTTTACAGACCCTTTACTGAGCATCGGACAAGCCCCACTACAAACTTGGACAGGGATCAAGAGGCAGCCTACCTGATGGCAACCTTTTGTCCAGGTCTATAAGTAAGTTTGACAGATGGCTTGCTGCATTTATCACATATAAAAGGAAGTGCTGATTATTTCAATCCCGTATTTGTCATTGCTGCAGCTATGCTCTAGCCATTTCCTCCTGGCCTGTGGCTCTTACTCTTCCCTGCCCTAGCCTTGTCCCTGTTTCTTCCTTCAGCTGTTAAAGTCTTGCTTGTGCTTCTCAGCCCTTGCTTGGTTACTCCTGGTTGCTTTCATCCTTGCTCGTTTCTGCTCAGCCATGACCCTAGTTGACCTGGTTCCTGCTGTCTGCCAGCCCTGCCTTGCTGAGGGCATTGCTCCAGAGCACTGTCTTCCTCATGTCCTGCCAAAAGGCTCTGCCACTGACCAGACTCCTTCTCCAACTGGGAATACAACCAGAAACTGGTCTTAAATTGAATGCAATATATGCATCCCTGCTTGGTCTAATTAGAGGGAGTAACAGGCTGATATCCTTGTCAGTACCTCTGAACGGGTAGTGACACCAGATGATGTTTATCAGTTTTCACAAACCTGCACACCTCCTCAGTCCTACATCTTGACTCAGAAGGGCTGATCAAAGAATTAGCCAGGGAATCAGCAGCAACAAAGACAGAAGAAGAGGCTGTAGGCCCTTATCCAACAAAAATTATGATAGAAGGAGAAGCAGCTGGAGGAAAAGCCCCTCTAAAGTGAAAAATCACAGAATAATTTTGACTATTATAACAGTAAGCAGCATAGAAATAGTGGCAGTGCAGCAGAATCTGAGCTGAGAACCTTCACCAGACTTTGTGTAGGGATTTCTCTTTGCTGCTCCTGTGGCCATTATAGGGCTCAGAAATGCCGTGAGGTTATGGTTTAAAAATCTGAGGGTTTGGGTTCACCTTGCAAATGGGTGAGCTCAGAGAAGTTACAGGCCATTACTGACTATTTGGCAGATACGCAGTTCATTGCACTGCAAGAATCAGACTGGATGTCCAAACCTTATGCCATTTCTGAGCCCTCTTGTGCAATAGGGAGGGCACAGCCTCACATACTGGCAGATGCCATCCTTCCACCTGCTTTCCAGATGCTTGGCTCTGTCAAGTTTTACAAGTCCACTAAATCACTGTGCACTCAGCAGAAAGACCGATAACATTTGATTATCATTGTAAACAAACTTTATTGCAATTGTAGCCTAGCAAACCTCCTTCTGTGTGCTATATTGTGGAATAGCCACTGGGCCAAGCTCACAGCATTAAAAGGCAACAGCACTAAAGTGTTTGGAAGTGCCTTCACCAACAGCGAGGTGAGTAGCAGCATTCTGGCAAAGCTGCAGGACCAAGGGTGTCCCCATATGTTCTTTTATATTTTTTTCCCACATATCATTTCCAAAGTTATTAAAACCAATCCTAATTTTACTCCCCTCCATTTTTTTCTCAGTTTGGCTAGTGTCTTGCTATCAGCATTTGTGCACAGCTCTGTCTTGTCGTACATACTCACTTCTGCACCAACAGTGCCTCCTGTGCTGTTATTAGGTGTTTGCCATCAGTTTGTTTGCCATTTCTCCTGTCTCCCAGCTACACAAGCAGTGGGATGCCTTGCTGCGTTGGTGAAGTTTAATCACACCACTTCTGAGGCCTGAGTTCAGGGGGCCAGAGCCAGTGTACACAAATCTAAGACCTCACATGTCAGATGGAGCCCATGTACACCATGTATTCTCTCTCTTCTATACCACATGGGAAATATTTTCAGTCATGACATCAAGAAGCATCCATGTGCATATGCACATACGCTTCCCTGGCCATTAGCACTTTTTAAACGGTACCATCTTTATCATGCGTAATTGTAAATTTTTAATATTCTTTTAGTGCTTTAAATTCATGAATGTATTTAAGGACTACCATGATGCCAAGCACTGTATGAACATGAACATCAGCCCTGTTTCTTGGGCATTGCAATATAAGTGTTAGACAACAGGCAATTGGTAATTGGTGGGTACAGGCAGAAAGTGAGCACAAAGAAACCATGAGCAAATATTATTCACTGTGGTAGACAGGAGTATAAGGGCATTGGCAACCTAATTACTGCCAACAGAACAAAGAAGAGTTTAGGGAAAATAATGAGAAATATTTGTGAATACATTCTCACAAGGGGAGAAAATGTTTGGAAATTTCACAAGTATGGAGGTCAAGCTGGCAGCATGGGGTCAGAATTTAGCTTTTAGAACTGTAAGGAGGAGAGATTGGTGTGGAATATCTACAAAAGGCTTTAAATGTAGAAAGATTTAGCTTCTACTTGATGCAATATAAAAGGTTAAATCAGCAGCAGAATTCACAGAAGAGTAACCTAGCGAAAAAGATGAATCCTGCAGCTTTTGTCTCCTTAATTCCACATCTGGTGAGTTTAAAAAGAAAAAACAAAGAAGCAATTATGGTGTTTGACACTGAGAGCCATGAGTAAATGTTGTAGCTGTGTCAACAGATAGAAAAGTCATCTTCTTCAATATGCAAAAATAAGCTTTGGAAATTAAACTGTGCACAGCCCAAACCAAAGTTGACATCTAACTTATACCCTTGAGTGACAGGCTTGAGGATACAAGTGCCATTGTTCACCATGAGAGGTAGCAAAGAAGGTTAGGGAGGAGTGACTAAGGTACAAGTTTTAGTCATGCTGACATGGAACTGATGTTTAATTATCCACAGGTAAATGTCACAGACAGAAGCTGAGATTTCAGTTTGTATAGAAGGAGCAGAATGAGCACAAGCCAGGTAATCTGTAACACCCTAGAGAGCCGCTGATGGCAGGACTTCCATTTGCGAGTACAATTACCCAGTTTACAGGAGGTGGAAGAAAATTAAAGGCAGATGTTACTGCTCATGGGACTCTGGCAGCATCCTGGAGGGGGAACCAGCAAGAAAGGTGATGAATGATGTGAGGAGGAAGGTGAGCACCTGCAGAGGAGACAGCAGAGGCCAGCGAGGCAAAGGTTTCAGGAAAAAGAGAGCAGCGGCTGTGTGAAAGGTGGTTGGATGACCACGGAGAGGGCTGTGTGCACTGGGCTACCAATACCCCAATTTGGATAGGAAGTGGTAATCTGACTGCAGTTCCAGCTGCATGCAGGGGACGGAACACAAGATGGGAGAAAATCTTCTACAGAGATGGAGAAGAGTAGCTCCTGACAGTGTTTGGAACCTCTCAGGGGAGAGAGAGAGAGGGAATGGGACAAGAAGGGATAAGGGTATGATTTTTTTTATTAAAGGAATTTATGTGTATTTGTGTTGGGAGGGAATTGCAAAAAAGCAATCAAGAGAAAGAGTCTGTCACTGGGACAAGCAGAAGTTTTATGGAACAAAATTCTTGTAACTGTAGTAAGAGAGAAGGGGAAATGAATGGCAAAAGGAGTGAAAAAGGTTGGCAAACTGAAGAAAGGAGGACTAAATTATCAGTTTGCTCATAGAAGAAAAGGAAGAGATGGAGTGCAGAGAAACACCTGGAGATGGGAGGAGGGAGGTGGATGAGGAGGTGATGGGGTTATCTGGGATGGACCTAATAAATCTGGAGGAGCCAATCTACTTCATCAAGCAGATGGACAAAATAAGGGAGGAGAGAGGAATCAGTGAGAAAAGTCACCCTCTTTACTATCAAATGAGGAATTACCAAATAAGAAATGAGAAATTTGGTAGAAATTGCTACAAAAGACATTTTCACTTTTAAAGAAGGAGCCTCAGGCAGGAAGCAGATGTGGTGATGAAGGCAGGGTTGAGTGCTGGCAGTAGATTCACCACTGTGAGAGGCAGGGCCTCATGCATCTGGAATAGAGATAAGCTAGTCAGCAAAACAAACAATAGTAGCAAAGAAACAAAGTAAGTAGAGGGTCTGAAGGAAGTCAAGAAGACATCCATGCTGCAGGTCACAGATTGGTCAAGAACATGGCTATTTCCCAACCATTCTCTTTCTTTTCCTTTACAGATAAAGCCACTCATCCTTCTTCCCCTTCCTAAACTCGATATGCTTTCATATTTTGCCTGTCTACTTACATATCTTGCATGTCTTCTAAAACTCAAGGAAAGACACAGTGTCAGTCACATTTCTATACATATATGCCCTAAATGACTCCTTGGGTCAGATCCTAAGCTAATGTAGATTATCACTGCTTCAATGAAGTCACTGAAGCTATAAATGTATATATTAGCTGAGAATCTGAATCTTTGTGCTTCTGTATTTTTATCTTACAGAGGAAAATTTCTGTAAGTAGAATAGTGTATAGTCTTCTGGTTTCTATTCAATACCTTTCCTTTTGGCTTCTACAGGAAGATGTTCCTGCTTTTATTCTGCACTGTTTCCTTTCTCTTTGTCCATCTGTTGATTTCATCAGCTTCAGTGCTTCTCACTGCCCATTTTCTAGAAGGTCCCTTCTCCCATATGCTAATGAGATCTTTTTTGTGCATCCCAGTTTAGTGGTCCCTCTGTACACCACAAACTTCCAGAAATGAAAAATGATAAACCCATTTATGCTTCTCATTCTGTCCTGATATACACCAGAGACAGTAGGGACTGTGACTATGAGCAAGAGGCTGAAACTTCACATCCCTGTGGGTGCTTAGTAATAGAAAATATGTCTCTGTTTTGACCCATATCTCCAGTCTGTGTCAAAGTTGTAACCACAGTCATATGCCTGAAAAGCCCCTTAACACTAGCAAAGGAAGAAAATACTCCAGATAGATTTCTGTAATGCATTTTAAAGATAAATAGTACTGCTAGTATCATATTCAAGTCCAGCTCGGAAAAAAAGCATCTCAGCACCTAATATTTCAAAGGCGTATTTGATTTGCGTGGCCAGGTTTTGGTAGCAGGGGTGGGCTATAGGAGTGGCTTCTGTTAAGAAGCTTCCCCTGTGTCCAGTAGAGCCAATGCCAGCCGGCTCCAAGACAGACGCACCACTGGTCAAGGCTGAGCCCCTGTCCATATCTTGACCCACAAACCTTTTGTTACATTCTCTCTCCTGTCCAGCTGAGGAGAGGAGTGAGAGAGTGGGTGCCTGGCATCCAGCCAGGGTAAACTCACCACAAAAGGAATGGGATTCTGTGTTTATTTGTACTTGCACGTGTGCTTTTACTAAAGCAACATGACAAAAGAGCCATTTCTGATAACAGTGACATGTAAGATGAATGTAAAATAGAATAGTCAAAAATGTGTTTGATGGATAAGGTTAAGGATGGAAGCCTCTGCAGTGATTCAACTAATGAGCCTTGTTTTATTCATCTCATGTTACTGCTGCCAGGAATGTATCAGTCGTACGACACTTTTAGTGACCTTTCAGGCACAGCCAGGATAAAATGCCTGCAGAAAGGGCAGCATTTTGCATGCTTAAAGAAACTAGCTCTGAGTCCACAGGGAGCTTTTAGCACAGTCTGGACACCACAGGCTTTGCAGTGAGGAGAAACTGCCACCATCCAGAAACCTTGCTACGAAGAAATTGCTGAAATCCTTTTGTATTGGAGTTCACTTTCTATTACCTACATTTACCTACCTTGCAAAGTTTGTTGTTGCGTGTAAGAAGCCATTGTATGCCTACAACAAGGTCACAGTAGTACTTTCTGCCCTAACATCATTTGGTTACACACATGGGAAGTTCCACAGTCAGCTGAACACAGAAATGTCTCTACAAGCTTGCCTTGTTTGCACTTGACAATCTGACTTGTTAACAGTCTGTGTTTACTCTGTGCAACAGGGCAAAGACACAAATCATGCAGAGATATTCAGCATGCATCTTTCATGCCCACACAAACTCCTTTTACTCAAAGAAATCTTTCTCTTAACACACTGGTTTAGCTTTCTGAAAACAACTCTATAATCATCCTAAGACCTTTTGCCCTGTGACTGTAAAACAGGGTGTCTGTGCTTACAGCCTTCTAATAATGGTTTAGCGGTTGCTTGAAGGATCTTAGGAAGTGCACACGAAATGCAAAGCTGGACGAATGCATATGAGCAACATCCATAATGTGACATGACTGACACCAGTGAGACACTCAGTCCGACACAGGTATTTTCTGACTTGTAGTGTTAGAGGTCAAGAATGACAAAAAAACAGAAAACTGGTCAAGAGAACAACGAACCTTAGCTGCAGCAAAAAAATCTATTCTCTTTGCTGCAGTCTTTGTATTTGAATAAAATGGGTTTGTTTCCTTCCAGCCTAGCTCTTCAATCAACAATATTCCTACAGTGAATTCTTTGTTCTGTGCCTGTAAACTTTGAATGCTTCCAAAGACATAACCACACTGTAATAAAGTTATTCTGATGGCTACAAACAATAAGTAGGAACCAAGAAATGGCATTTATCTTGATTTTAGCAAGATTTTAACCCTATGAAAGGTTTGTGGGCAAGCTAGGGAAATACTGTCCAGATGCAGTCATCATAGGTTGTGTGCAGAATTGTTTAAAACTCTATTTGAAACCTAGTTATCAACCCATCAGGATGACATTTCAGATGGGATCTCACTAAGACCTTGGCTAGAGAAAGAATTCTCTTCATTATTTTTGTTAACAGCAAGGATGATCAAGAAGAGATTATTTGTAAACATTTCAGATGAAACAAGACTGGGGTGGTATGAGCACTTGTGAAGATAGGATTAGAAGTAAAAATGATCTTGAGAAGTGGCTTGAAGTCAAGAAGATGAAATTCAGTACAGACAAGTGCAAAAGAACTCCTGTAGAGAAGAATCAATCAAGTGTCTTCAGATAAAATATGGGCTACTTGGCTAGACTACAGTTAGTGTAAAAACATAAAAATAAAGATCTGGTTATTAAGCATTTGTATGATGCTGTTGAAAAGGAGAAATTTAAAAAAAAATAAAAGGCAGAAAACCCATCATGTTAGTTCAATTAATGTACAGAAGACCTACATGGCAGTTGTTCCAGTCAGTCATGATTTGTGCACCCCTCTGTAAGAAAAACAAGAAGACTGAAGAAGGATCGTCAGGCTTGGAAATGTAGAGGCTTGAAAACATGCACTGTGAGAAAAATTTGAAAGAATTTCATATGCATAAATCTGAAAAGATGGATAGCATGAAAATACTTTTTGAAAATGCTTAAAAGTAGTTGTAAAAAAAACCCCTTCATTTGTCTTTATATCCGTGGGGACAAAAGGCCAAAATGTAGAAAGTAGTTAATTTGCAGGAAATTACATTTAAATTAGACATTAGGAAGTTAGGCTCAGGGAAAGGCACCACAGAGAGACTATAGAACCTTCTTCATTAGAGATGTCAGGAATTAATTTAGTAACACATCATTCTGGGATAGGAGTATATGTAATGCTACCTGCAGAGCACAGAATGGGCAAAATTATTTCTGCAGGGGCCATTCGTGCCAGGGAAGAAGGTGGGTGACAAGTTCAGCATGTCTGTGATTGCAATGCAGACATATTGTACCAGTCCAGTCTACTGTTTTGGTAGCTCTTTGCTTGCAAAATACATATTGGACAGAGAGGTACAAGAATTTGATTTTGTAACGTATCTGGAATGCCTGTGACTGCATGATAAATGTGGTTAAGCATGACACATATTGAGGGGTACTTTAGGATAAAATAACCTCATAAATGCAACTTTTAAGGAATCCAACCACTGTGAAAGTTCTCAAACCAATAGTGATAAATTTACATTTCATTATTTTATGTGAATGTTATTGCATTTTAGGTCCAGAAGAAGCTATCCTCCGTCAAAGAACCTTTTCTGGATTTTTTTGCTTTTAATGTACACAGAGCCAGTCTGTCAGTAACAGTGCCCTGACCTGTGAAAAATGCACTTACATATCTGAACTCTTCGGCCCTTTTCTATCAAAGTCAAATTCACATCTGCTATGTAAGAGACAATATTTCAGGGATGAGAACTATGCACAAATAACCTCCAAAAGCCAATAGTTGGGTCTCCCAATGCAAAGGAAGCAAAGGGTACGCTTTTACCTGTGTAAAGAAAGTGTTATAGCAGAGAAACAGGGGTCTCAGGCGCAGATGAGATTGAATGGCCCTGGAAAATGTTTAAAATAAACATGAGAAGACCACGGGGAGCTCTCAGTGGTGTGAATTAATAAATAACTCCCACCCTACAACCTTCCTGCAGACCTCCAGCACCTTGAGAGAAAAGCTGGTTTCCTCAGATCTGTGAAGCCTCATCTCTGAAGCTCAGATAAATTGTTCCAACCCTCTGTTCATGTATTTCAACCCAAATGTCAAAGCAGAGAATCAGAGAAACTTTTGTCTCTCAGAGTCGGATCAATGTGCTCTCTCCTCTACATCACTGAGCCAAGTATGCCAGCAAGCCAGACAGAGTAATCACAATCAGAAGCAATGCATTCATGCCAGTTAATAAATGGGTTTCAGCATTTGTAATATATGAATAGCATGTTGGTTTGTACTCCAGTGAGGAGTTCTACTTGAAAAAAGAGGGGTGTGTGGATATTTCTGATAGACAGAGAGCTGTTATAAATCCCTCATTGTCTTTCTGTGATTTTAAAATTCATTTGATTTTAAAATTTAAAAAGTGACTTTGCCTTTCTCTACTTTTTTTACCCTTATTCTGCATCTCCACAATTAGCTGGTCTAATTTTAACAGATTAATAAAAGGCCCATCAAAAAATAATTTGTGTGCTGGGTGATTCTTGAATCATAGTGCCTATCACTTCTGAAAAGATGTTTCTAATGAAAGCAATTTTCCCCCTTTCAGTTGATTTCATAGGTGGATTTGACTCTTACGGCTATCAAGGTCCACAGAAGACATCTCATTTACAGCTACAGCCCATGTATATGTAAGTACTTAACTTCTGAGATATTCTGCAGAGTGGCAGGCTGATATTAAAGGATCATTAAACTGAAAGATGACGTGACTTAAAAATTCAGAATAGGCAGAAGCCTTTTTGATAGACTGAATTCAAGCTACACTTAAGAACCAACATTACATTTCTGTTGAATTATAATGATTTCTCAGGGCAGGATATGATGTGTCACAGTTGTTTAAATAACATCCAGCTCTCACCTAATTTCCCCAATTTTCATTCCACTCAAAGGCAATGGGAATTTGGTGTAGTAAAAAATAGTCAGATCTGACAAAACTTGGTTGCAAAAAAGTGGGGTTTATTAAGATTTATCAAAATTTCAACAACTTGCTAATATAGTGGATGTATTTAGCATTTGTCTTACCAGTGCATCTGTTCACTGAGGCACCTCTGTACCTCATTTCCAGTCTCCACATTAAAAAAAGAAAAAAAAAGGAAAAAAAAGCCACAAATGTAACAACATCTGCCTTTTAAAACCAGTTAAAATAATAAGCAGTATTTTACTTAACCAGTGAGTGACAACTCCATCCACTGCCTAGAGTGCAGCTTGATATATTTGAGGATTAAATGGCTAATCAAGTCTCAGCACATACACACAACTGGAGTACATTCACACTAGAGCTAACACCCAACCATAGACCAGTCCAGGAATAATAATCTCCAAAAATTTCTTGTACTGATGCCAATTGCAATTCAGAACAGTCCTGACTGCCCAGATAAGTCTTACCTTACTGCCACCGCCTTTTGAAATGTTCTTTATTTACCATCACTGGCCTACATGGTAAAAGCACAGCATGGAACAGCTCAGAAGGGGTCAACATTTACTTTGTTTTCTTTGTTTCTTTGTTTAGTATCTCTTTTGAGGAAATGAGCTAAATACAGACAAAAAATATCCATCCCAACATACACTTCCATTCACCTTCAAGTGTGTCTTCTGACTAGTGGAAGCAAGTCTGCCAATGGATTACTGGATTTTTTGCATGGAAATGGCGTTTACTCCTTTATCAGTGGTACAATCAATTCTGTGGTAGTGTTTAGGATTGGGCCCTTCGGGTGCTTTGCTAGGAGCTTTCTAATAATCTCAAATTACAATAGTGCCTATCTCCAATGCCATCTTTACTTCAGCTTCCCATCTGTCTGTGCTCAAGTAAAGATTTTTCACCTGCACTTTCGGCACGCTGTTGTGCATTTAGAAAATGCTATTTCCTTCCTAGCATTATGTGCAGCTCATAGGTACTTAGAACAATTCTAATCCTATTTCTTTCTCAGTATAACATACCTTGTCATCAATATACGGAGCCCTCTAGCTGAGATATTATTCCATTCTCTTTATGTTCTCAGTGTTCCTTCCAGAGCAGCAGATTGCATTTACTGACTGTCTTCATACTGGCTGGAAAGAAAGCTAGACCTGTGGAAAAAGAGAAAAAAAAAAAGGCAATATTATAAAGCTTGTAGTTGACAC
Source organism: Coracopsis vasa (assembly GCA_026283785.1). Taxonomy (NCBI): domain Eukaryota; kingdom Metazoa; phylum Chordata; class Aves; order Psittaciformes; family Psittacidae; genus Coracopsis; species Coracopsis vasa. Next base: position 22,294 of record JANHGB010028777.1, on the reverse strand, counting down.
AAAGAGATACACGATTAATCCATGTAAACTGTGTGCTGCATTATTTCAATGCTGCGTTCTCATGGGAGTATAGATGATTTCACTGTCTTAACTGAGAGACAGAAATCAGTATGTGAGCTGATGTTTTGTCCAATCAACCCACAAAAGTATTGCTATGTTTCAGCCAAGTCAAACAAAGGCACTTCATGTTTCCTTCTGACTGTATAGTATTTGACAAGGTTCTCTAGAATTGCTACAGTCTGTCCTTAGGAGACTTTTACAGCATTTAGTAATACTTTTCTGTTATTTACAGCTGAGGCGCAGCAGGAACACATGCATATGTATTCACACTGCAGTTGCTCTGTAATGCAGGCAGACCGTTAGGTACTGGAGTGACAAATTCAAATTAATCAAGCCGTGGTTTGATCTGCTTGTAGCACTATTTACAGCAATATCACATACTGGAAATCAAAACACACTTATATGATAACAGCAGGCCATACTTGATGTTTTAAAGCTTTAGTTGCTGGGAGGAGGGGTTTGGTTCCCTAGAGATCTTTTTCACCAAAGACCTATTCAGACTCCTGCTAAATGCAACTTGTGGAGCTCTTTGTTTGTGAGAGAAATAGGAGGTAGTTGCCTTTAAATCATTTGGTTACTAACTATATATCTCTTACCATTGTCTGTGGTGTTGTAGTACCTATAACTGAGCTAGGCATGCTGCAAAGTGAAGGAGAACATGTGGCCTCAGCTTTGAAGAACTTACCAAAATAAAATCAGCTTCTAATGGTTGTACGGATTCTGTCAAAATGCAAATTTCAACTTGTATTTCAGTAATAAGCACAAAGAAACCCCCCCCCATACATCTACCAGACTGATTCATATACAGAACTATTACAAATTGAAGACATACAGAGTTGTGTGGTAGGTCTCAGTTATCACCCACATACTACTGCTTATGGATGTGAATTGATTTAGTGAATTGCAATGACAGAATTCCATCAACACAAACTTTTATTTCAGTTCAAAACAGACAGACTTACATCCAAGTGATTTAAATCAATTTTAACTGGTTTATACATGCACTGTTTAATTATTATCCTGGAAGAATGCTGAGTTTAGTAATTGCTAACTATTAAGACACGGTGTTTTGTAACCAGTTTCTTCCTCTATGCTAGTTAGCACTTCATTTTGTTAATTTGGAGGCTATACTGAACCTACACAAACTTATATATGCAATTAAATAATTATATTGATTTACTCAGGCTCCTCATGTTTACATTTCTACTGTGTCAGTACTTTACCTCTAAAGAATTACTACTTTTTCTTTGTGATATCAATCAAGCTCTACTTATAAGAACATTCCAATTCCATTTAAACGCATGCAGTACATTTTTGTGGAATTTCATGAGTTATGCAAAACTACCATAAATGAACAGGATACCCAAGGAAAAAAAGAATCTTTATTTATGGAAAAGAAGCATTATCTGTAGATAGTGAATTGATGTGACTATCTTGGCTACTGTTTCCTTAAAACATTTAAAATTATTAGATTCAGGCTCACTTTACTTCTTTTCTCTGTATTTTAGGCTTTGAATTCAAATAAGAACTCTCCACATTCTCTCAATTTCACATTTAATTTAAATCAAGTTACTTTAAAGAGAAAACCATATTCAATTTAAAATTATGTTTTAAATAAAACACTGGTGTTTTGGGGAAGAATTCTTGTCATGACGTTTATGTTACAAATGGCTTTTTCTTACTATTTAAGCGCTAGCAGCGTGCTCCATGCTGTACAAGCCAAGAAGCCTAGACAGTCCCTTCAAAACGAATACGCTTTTTAAACAGAATGGGACAGAACTGGTGCTCGTGTACCTCCTTGCAGCGTGGCCACAGCTGATGTGCTAAAAAGCAGCTTCCTGGTATTCGGTGTGAGAGATGTCAGTGCTCATTTCCAGACCACAGGACAAGAACACAATAAGATGGTGGAAATCAATTGTCAAGAGAAAATTCTGCTCTTGGAAGGTGACTAAGCACTCCAAAGCACTGATTCTGCTGCACATGAAAAAACACAGTTATAGTTGTGGAACAAGACTGCACTGCATGATTACTGTTCTAAAAACAGTTGGAAGGAGGGAGGGATGGGAGAGAGATTTTTCTTTACGTTTTTCACAGTAAACTTGTTTGCCCAAGAAAAAAAGAAATGAAGCAAAAAAAAAGCATGCCTGTCTGATGCTGATGCCTAATGCACTGGAGAAATTGCTCAAAACCGGTTCATCCCTGAAGTGAAACTTCCTTTCCTTATGTACTGTGAAGTCTGTGAATCTTTGCATTTTTTTTATATATATATATGTGTGTATATATATATACACATATACTATATATGCATAGAAACACACACACCCACATGCACACAGACCGCTTTATATATATGTGTTTGTAAATATATATATGCCCACTTACATGTATTCTGGTACACTTTATTGGTAGGCATTGCTTTTCACTAAAAGGCACTTAACAATAGTTTCTGGCTAATGAGATCCTACCTTTCACCAAATGTGAGAAGCATTTCAGGTCAATAACTCGGGGACAGAGGGGTTTAGGAGGGGTTAATGTATTTGCCTTACTGCTTGATCCCATCTTTTCTATGCATTGTACTGGTCATGGTCTCCTAGTCTAAGATTGTGGGTATTTGTCTAGATAATTGCATATACTGAATCATAGAATCATAGAATCAACTAGGTTGGAAAAGACCTTTAAGATCATCAAGTCCAGCCATTACCCCAGGACTGCCAAGTCCACCACTAAACCGTATCACTGAGGGCCTCATCTACATGTTTTTTGAACACTTCCAGGGATGGTGACTCCACCACTTCCCTGGGAAGCCTGTTCCAATGCCTGATCACCCTCTCTGTGAGGGTGAACATTTTTTCTAATATTCAATCTAAACCTCCCCTGGCACAACTTGAGACCATTTCTTCTCATCCTATCTCTTGTTACTTGTGAGAAAAGACCAGCCACCTCCTTGCTGCATCATCCTTTCAGGTAGTTGTAGAGAGCTATGAAGTCCCCCTTGAGCCTTCTCTTCTTCACACTAAAAACCCCCAGGTCCCTCAGCCATTCGTCATAAGTCTTGTGCTCCAGGCCCTTCTCCAGTTTTGTTGCCCTTCTCTGGACCTGCTCCAGCACCTCAATGACTTTCTTGCAGTGAGGAGCCCAGAAGTGAACACAGGATTCGAGGTGTGGCCTCACCAGTGCTGAGTACTGGGCACGATCACTGCCCTGGCCCTGCTGGCCACACTATTGCTGATACAGGCCAGGAAGCTGTTGGCCTTCTTGGCTGCCTGAGCACAAGCTGGGTCATGTTCAGCCAGGTGCTGACCAGCACCACCAGGTCCTTTTCTGCTGAGCAGCTTTCCAGCCACTTTTCCCCAAGCCTGGAGCGTTGCATGGGGTTTTTATGGCCCAAGTGCATGACCCAGCGCTGAGCCTTGTTGAACCTCATACCATTGGCCCATGGATCCAGCCTGTCCAGTTCCCTCTGTAGAGCCTTTAAAGTACTGAGCCTAAAGGCACTACCTACTTTACCATTCACTTTAAGTATAAATGAAACATATGCAAGACACAAAAAAATGGCACCTAGAATATAACCGCTGTGACACTCAGCAAATTCATGCAATTCAAATCTGCTGCATTATTACCTCCTCAGGTCTGTGGGATTCAGACAGTATGGGCAAAATTTAATTTAAATAAGCTACCAGCTAAGCCTTGCCTTGCAACCAACAACATCTTGTTTGGTTTAGACTGCAAGCTGACGTTACAAAACAAAGGTTTGTGACTCCACTGGTCGGGTGTATGGGGCTGTGGAACTTGCACATGCACTCTGCTTTGCAACTGAGCCTCAGGTGGTTTTCCCTGGCCCCTGTGATTCAGTCCTTTTGTCCTCATACGGCATCACTTCTTGCTTTTACAAAAATAGGTACATTTCTGATGGATTATTGTAGGTCAGGTCATCTTCCAGTTGACCCATGGATATATAGTTCTGACTATAATTAAATATTACTACTGCTTAGAACAGTTGAAAAAACCTGTGCTGACTTCTCTGACGATGTTTCAGAGAAAGCCAGGCAACCACCTGAGCAAACACTTTGTCATTCTGTCCTCTTCATTCCATGTGTAGCTGAACGGCTGCTGGTTGGTGGCTTATACTTGCTTACAAAAGGGCACAAGAGCAATAGGGCAGTGATCAGACATGTATAAGATGGATAATTATCTTTCTTTTTCTGTCTTTCCTCTAGGTCAAAGTAAACATGAGGACTACTCAACATGGGCTAGAGGACCTGTCAAAGAAACTGTTTCAGGATGGCCTCCTGGTTCTTCAAAGAGCAAAAAATTACCCAGTTTTTGTGCTAAAAATATATATATAGAAGAGCTGATGGAACAGTGAGACACCAGAAACCTTCAGCCCCTCTTTCTAATAGGTACTAAGGATGATGCCCCAGACCCCTACCTTGGACCTCCTGCCTCCCAGCACCATAGGGGCAGAGCAAAGGCATTGGTGCAATCTTCTGGGTCTTCCCTACCCTGGCTACCACCAGTGTGGCCCATCTGGATTGAGACATGAACCCAGCCCACTTGGTGCTTTTGGAGCCCCCTCTGCACTCCTGGCCATGTCGAGTCTCCTTAGTCAACACGACACTAAAAATACCAGGATGACCTTGCAACAGAAGTCAATAGACAGCGCATTGTTTGCCCTGAAGGCTGTACAGTTCATACTTGCCTTAACCCAACTGCGTTGCACATCAGAGAAACTCCGTGCAAGCTTTCTGAAGTAACATGCTGCTGTTAATTCTGAACGATTTCTAAGTCAGTGGTTTTCTTCTGTTTGGTTTTGTTTTGTTTTCATGTCAGGGAATAAGGCTCTGTTGCTCCACAGCTCCAGAGCGACCAAGTAGAAAACTGCCAGCTGTCTGAGAAGTGCTTTACTTTTGAGACTCCACAGAGGTCAAGAAATAAACAGTTTATAATGGTTAACAGATAAAAAAAAAATATAAATGAAATGAGACCTTTTTGGGGCCAGGGTGGGGAAAGGGGTACCATAAACTAATAATTGAACCTACTGGAAATAAGCAGCAGAAACAGTGCTTCTTAATCCCGCTGGTTTTATTTATCGCACTGTAGGTGCTTTTATAGCTATCCCTAAATGTCTTTTACTAACTACAGAGACATCTGCAGATTTCTATCAACAAAGGCCAACTGAATATGTACTAACTACGTTTACTCTTTTATATCTAATTTCAACTGAAAATTCTCTGTAAGTGAGCTTTTTTTTTTTTCTAATTGCACCATAAGGGATCCATATACTTTATTTTTTTGTTTCAGTTGGGGAGGGCAGGGAGGGTCTAGTTGAGTTGAAGAAATGTTGGAGACCTTTTTGTGGTATATTTGGGGGATCTGTTGTGTGTTAGAATGTGTATTTTATCTTCCTGTATTATTGTGGCTGAAAAAAAATCCTGTGCTGTTACGTAGTTGGCAACAAGATGCCTTTGGGAATTTTGCTAGTAGGTCAATGTGTATATGAAATACTCTGAACTCCTAGGAACACACGTTTTGTTCTACATCTGATCTATATTTTCAAGCACTTAGGTGGCTTTCATTAGGAAAAACCCAGCATTTTGCTCAGGCTTTTCAGAAACTTGGATTGTCATTGTTTCTTTGCTCAGACCTTGCACAGGCAAACACACGCAGCTGCCACACCTGAGGTGACCACGCAGCTTTTGAGGGCAAGAGGGAAGGTCAGCGCTTGGAAAGGCTTGAGATGCCCCTGAGCAACTCCCTTTTCCTTGCTGGTCAAACCCTTGCACCCGCACAGCTCCCAGGATCCCAAGGCCTGTGTGCTCACGCCACTTATCCATCCCTGTACAAAGCAGTGCCCTTTGCTGTGTCTGCATGGATGTACAGTGTCACAAGCAGCAACTCTGGACAATGACAGAGGAACAGGCATTCACCACTGAAAACAAGATATGGGACAGGTTCAGGAACTATACTTACATTTATTCAGCGAGATTTTTATATATATATTTGTAAGTGTGTGTGTGTGTGTGTGTGTATGTCTATGTATACAAAATACACGGGAATAGCTATGACAGGGGCTGCATAACCCAGGAAGATTCTGGTGAAGGGGGCCAAGGGCTCAAGCACCAGATCCTGCTAGGGATTTTCTGTGTGAATTAGTTAGGCTGGTCCCTAGGTGTGATCCCTTACAGCATTCATTGCTGATTTGCATCTCAAATTTAACTTTTCAGACTTGGGTACCTGAAAATCCGAGTCCGTTCTGGGTAGAGCTGGTTTTCACCCCCTGAAAATGCAGCCTCCAAGTGCCAGGCTGAAATTTCCCATAACTTGGAAAAGTTTCAAAAGTTTCTACTTTTATGTAGTGTGGAATATAGCAGATGTGTAATATTAAACACAATGTAGAGGTTTAAATGGAACAAAAATGTCATAATAGGGTATTTTAGCTTTCCCTGTGTGCCAGTTAATCAAAATGATATTTCTATAAAAATCATTTTTTAAGGTGAAAAGAAACCAGTTTAGGCACCTAAGCAGCAATCCAATTTTCAGACGGTAATTTTTCATACCTTTCAGTGATTTCCCTTGGAACGGCAGGTACCGGTAGTTAGTAATTTTAGAGTTCAGACAATTTACTGAAGTGTCTACATGTAGCTTTCAGGCCTGATTTTAATTTAGGAAATTTTGGCCTTAATTTCTCTGTGTCTTAGTCTTCCCACCTGTAAAACGGGAATAATATATGCCTCACAGGCTTATTGTGAGGTCTGAATTGTTAATGTTTGTAAAGTGCTTAGGAAATAGGAAGCACATCTAGCTATTAAGGATTACAATATAAATGCGTATTCGTGTTACATATAGAGTAGATAGATATACACACACTAACATGCACACAGTATGCATATATATACACATACATACCTGTATGAAGTTGTTATTCATAACCCTGCTTAAGTTGCAGTTAGAGCACCGCCATTAAAAAAAATTAGGACTGTTGACTACTAAACTAAATGATTAGTGGACAGATCTCTTCTGGAAGCAGTTTAGAGCACAGTAATGTGAGAATATCTGGATGACATTTTTGATTTGTACAGCTGTATCCTCCTCAAAATCCAGTAAAGAATGTTATTTTTCTAGGCTGGGCTTTTGTTATAAACTTAAATATTAAGAAGGCAAGAGATGCAATCCAAATGTGTCTTTTTTTTTTTCCTTTTCTTTTGGCATTTGTTAATTCTGAATGTATTTTTAACAAAAGTGATTTTTTTGACTTACTAGTGTAATTTGCATTTAAAAAAAAATAAATGGAAAAAATATAGGTTTCCAAGCTATTCATGCCCCCCTGCTGCTATTCACAACGTACAGGAAACTTAGAATTACTGTTCCCAACTGAGCAACAATGCAGGATAAAGAATCTTGCTACATTTACATGATGACAATCCTGATCTGTGCACTGCATGGATGTGACAGCACTGAATAGAAATTGCCAGGTCATGACACCATTTTAACTCTGTCATAGGTAGCAGGCATTTTCATTATCACTGACACTAAAATGTTTCTTTTACAAGCTTGACTGCAGTAGACTCTTCACTACAGAATATAGGGCTTTTTTGCCCACTCATGAGGAATTTTAAGCCTATGATAGGTTTACAGTTGCCAAGAGTGTAAAGTATTGCGAAAGTAATCCTTGTTAAGAAGGAGCTATGTAACATGGGTATTTCCATAGCATTAATATTCTTTTATATGGTGTTCATTGTCCCTACATTGAAATGATGAAATCCTGTCATTGACATGGTGAAATCCTGTCTTAGGCAACATCTTTATAGAGCTCATATACATTGACAGCTTGCCTGGGGTCATTTAATAAAGGCACAGCAGAAGAGTATACATTTTTGAGATACTCAGTCGTGCTCTCCTAAGACAATTCCTTAGAAAGAGAATTCATTAGTTATTGTCATTAGGATTTTTATGCCATAGTTATAGTGCAAGTGATACTCTTCAGTCAGGTAAGGAGAAATGGTTTGTGCTCCACTTGCTTAATTTAAGTCCTCAGCTGCCATACAGCATTTTGACAAAGGCTAGTGCGGTATTTATCGATACCTAGATGTCTCCAGATTGTAGTGGCTATTAACTCAGTGTCTAAAGGTTTTAATCACATGCATTCTCACCCTTCATCTGAGCACATTGATAGTAGGCAAAGCAAAAACTCCATACACCATGAATCCTTCCAACTTGTAATGTATTCATTTCCAGTCCTCCGTTTTATTTTCAAATGCAATTACTCAGAGGATGAGGATTTTTCTCACGAAGATGGAAAGACCCATGAATAGTCTATGTGTATGTGTTGCTTCCTTTCTACCAATGAGTCTGTTCAGCATAGCTGAGATGACACAGCATAGACTTTTTGTTTTCTAGCTAATCTGAACCTGGCTACTTCCCAGTGCACGTGGATTGGCAACAGATACTAAAGGTGAGCCAGGTTTTCTTGAAGAATCAATACATAGAAATACTGCAGACAGCACTGTGTCCACTGCTCCTTGGAAAGAGATGTAGACAGTTGTTATGCTAATCAGTCTGCTCCAAGCTATGTACAATATTAAATGTAATTACCATTCATAAAAGAAACTGCCCTTTAGCTATTCATTCACATACAGAAGAGGCACAACACAGAATGGGTTTCCTTCCTGTTTCCTTCCTGTTGTCAGTAATACACTTCATCTCCAGCCATGGACTGGAGAAATCGACTGTGTTTGGTCTCATGTCCTGACAAGTCCCTGTGTTCAGACCTTCATCAATAGGAGCAACTGCAGCTAATTGGAGTTGTGGACTTTGCATAGCTGAGTAGGATAGCAAGAAAGATATTACACCAAATATGGAGTTTTACGTAGCATCATAAATGCATTTGTTATTCATCTCTCTCCATGGGTAAAAAAGAAGTTTCTTTTAAATCCATTCTTCCAAATCCTGCCAAAATCACTAAAGAGTTTTTTTCATCAGGTCCAATCAAAAAACTATTTATCTTTTCTGGCCTCTGTTGAGTAGAAGACATAGCTCTTGGGACTTCCAGATGCCTTGGAATTATTATTTTTGATAGATGGGAACACCATGAAATCTGAGAATTATAAAAAAATGCTTGTGGTCATCTCTGATTCAAAATTAAATCTCCTGTACAAAAACCAGACTTCTGCATTCACCAGAGAAAGAGGATCATTGCTGCCATCTGTTACCTAACCACTTTCCTAGCTTTTCCTTTGTCCTGCTGGGAAGTAGGTTATATGGAGCTAAACGTGAAGAAGTATGTTCATATTGAGCCTTTTCTCTTCGACAGTCTTCTGTTCTGCTACACAGAATGCTATTTCATACAAATTTCATTTCTTTCTCCCGATCACCATCATCTTGTCCCATTCTCACTCCACGCTCTGCCTGTACACAATCCCAAATGCCCTCCCAAAATGACATACCACTTTTTGTACATCCATTGTTTCAAACTGTTTACATAATGACAGTGATGACAGTCATGAAGGACGGTGTCACTGTGGCTATGTGCAAAACTGGAAGGAGGCACAAAGGTTATGTACATCCTCCAAAGGCTCCAAACACAGGGAGGCAATTAATAGAACAGTAAGGGTTGCAGTGTTACAGAAGCCATCAAGTACAGCGAGCCCTAGTAGGACTCATTTTCAAATGTGCAATCACATTTGCTAAAGCTATAGCTGAGTGAGTGTACAGAGAGCCATAAATACCTGGAGCTACAACAGGCACAGGTGGGCTAGAAGGAAATTCATAGAAAATGTGTTTGTGAACACATTGACTGAATCAGATTCAAATTTCAGTCTCTTCAAATTTGTCTCAGCTTTTTCACTTGCAGACATTTGGATGGCTGGTTTCCATGCATGCAGGTGAACTTTTTATTCCTAGGAGAACATGTAAGTATGTGCAATTTTATGAATTTACATGGTATTCTCAGTATTCATGCATCTATGTTCATTTCTGCTAAATGTTGGTTCATTTCTCTCTGTCATACATCCATACAGACATAGATGCCTGTTATGTGAGTATATTTAATGGCAGGGATACAAAAACACAGGCAGAGTCGCTTCCCTTTTCTACTTAGCTTTTCCTGTCACTCCTCTCAAAAGTCACAAGTGGTTATTTTTCAGATGGCCATTCTGTATGAAAAATTACCATTTCTGATAATTACTGGATGTATAAGCATGGTACAATCTATAAACACATTAAATAAGACAGGTCTTTCTGCAAAGAGTTTATATGTTAATTAAAGTGAGTAAATGAAAATACTTAAATTAAAAAAAATAAAAGAAAAAATATTATTTCACAGTCCCACTCTGCTGATAAATTTTGTTTTAATCAATCAAAAAAGTGGGTGAACAAAAAGGTCAGGAAAAGGAGGAGGGCAGGGAAAAAGAACTATTATAAGGTGACATGGTTAGTTTAAACGTGCATATGACAGTTGCGTAAAACATCAGTCACTTATATCTCACTAGAGTATCTAATTAATTTATGATAGCTCCATATAGATGTATTATATCATATCCCACGTTTTAAAGGCATCTAAAGCAGTAGGTGTGGAAGGAGAACAACATCGAAGGGACTGCAAATTGAGGCCATCACAACAGGTTGATGGATTGATTCAATTAATCAGTAAGTAATTTCTAAGAGTTCTGCAGGGATTTATTTACCAGACACTTACATTGTTTATTTTGCTCTCTGGAGGGTATGTGTACTGTCATTTTTCTTCATTATTCTTCTTGTTTCATTCATCAGTTTCTGACAAATATTTTCATGCCAATACCTGGCATGTTATGCATGTAAATTGCCCACATTTACTGATTTGAAGCAATACCTCCAAGCTTCCAGTAGCCAAGAACTTTTGCTTATTTCCCTGGGGTCCTGAGAAATACTAGCCATCTATAATTAATATAAAGACATGCTTTCCATTTAATCTTTGCTTTCACTGTCTGCTCAACATGACAGGAATGTAAAGTCTTGTCTAGCATAATATGTGGAAACCTGCTTAAATTTTAGACAGAAACTTACTATGCAAAGCATTGTGAACACTGTTGATGCTAAATAAGAAAAGTGTTCCGTCTTTGGTTTGTCGTTATCTTTTGTAGTTCAAATCCAGGAAAACAATGCAAGAATGTTTTGAGAATGTCAGCATTTTGACTATGTTTTCCATAGGATTAGATAACTTTTCCATTTAAATATTGTCATAGTATGTGTTTCTAAGTCAATAAATAGATCAAATCACAGATTACAAAATGGCAGATACTGGGTAGGATAGAGGTCCATGAAGGATGAAGAACAGAAGCAGAAAGGAAACAATGCTTTGAAAGTGCTGAGACTCATTTAGACAAAAAATTTTATTTGAAACTACCAGAAACACTGATCTCCAAGAAAAAAAAAAAAAGGAAAACAAAAAGCCCCATTAGTTCTCATGTTCATTTCATACATATATGCAGCATGTGTGTGAATTTCAGGCATCTTCAGCACTGGCCAAAATCTGACCCTACTTTTAGGTGGCTAGAAATAATTTCTTGGGAAAAGTAAAATATCCCAGTCCCAGTAACAAAAGCCATGGCAGCCTGCATTGACTGCATCATGTGGCGGCCTTCACCAGTGGATTTAGAAAACTTCACCCTGTCTATTAAACTGGAGGGCATCAGAGGGATGGAGGCAAATAAATAAATAAATAAATAAAGCAACATTTAAAGACTAATGAAGATATTGGCAAAATGAAATTATGGTACAAGTCAGATTATAATCAAAAGTTTGTGGTGCAAAGTTAATGGTGGGGAGAGTGGCAAAACCAAGGATGTCAGAACAAACCATGTCAGCATGACTGAGGGACTGAGCCCTATACCACATACTCTGGGCTGACTTAGAGGAGTTTCAAGGTCTGGACTGTATGAACGATGGTGCTGTGCTGTTTCTTGTGTCTGCAAAGATGCTCTGGGATCAAGAAAGGCAGCACATGGTCACATTGCAGGTGGTGGTAACAAGCAGACAATTATCTCAGAGAGCCATATAACATATAGCCAGCACCATTTGCTTCAATCTTCCCATTTTTCTCTGTCCGTCAGTTTTGTTCTCTTGGGGTTGTTTCCAATCATGCAAATGTTTGCTGGAATTCTTGTTATTAGCTTTGATATTTTTTAAATATTTTTGCATCAACAATCAAAAACTATTTCCTTCTTCCTAGCAAGTGTGAAAATTACACCCCCTCAAAAAAAATGAGCTGTAGCCTTAGGTACAAAATTTTTAGTTCTGTCTCCGGGTCTGGTTTATAATAGACAGATGGAGCCAGGCAGTTTTCAGTGGTACTCAGTGATAGGACCAGAGGCAATGGGAACACACAGGGAAACACTGTAGTTTTCTCTGAATATCAGAAAACATGTTTCTATTGTGAGAGCGATCAAGCACTGACACAGGTTGCCCAGAGAGGTTGTGGGGTCTCCATCCTTGGAGGCAATCAAACCCTATCTGGACATCATGCTGGGCAACCTATGGGAGGTTGCCCTGCTTGAGCAAGGGGTGGGGTTGGACTAACTTATAACCAGAGGCACCTCCCAGCCATTCTCTGATTCTGTGATTCACCTCTCATTTAAGCTACAATTCTTTCCCAATGGAAATAATCCTAGCATCTCAAAAGTATGCAAAAATCTTGCTTGTTGAGCTGAGGCAGTCTCAGAATTTACCTTTGTAGTAAAAACAAGAGTTTTACGTATCAAAAAAAAAAAAAATCAGGAGAAACATCAGTTTCTAAAATGCATTGGTTATTGGTTTTAACTTCTTTGAGTCCTGCAGTTGGCTACCTGGATGAAATCCCAGCTCCATTAAGGTCAGTAGGAATTTTGCTGCTTCTTTCAGTGAGAATTCAGGTTCTCACTTTTTGCATTTAAGATGCCTGAATATTTGCTTTGCTTGAAAAACAAAATCCTACAGCAATTATCCTCAATAATTTTTAAATGCTCAATAAAATATCTGATTTTTTCCCCTTTCATGCTCAGCATTTGTGAAATGTGTGGTCTGGTGATATAAAAATTTTATCTACACTCATTTGTGCTGACCTACATAACTCGCTCATTGCCATAATTGTGCTAGTAAAATCTTTCTATCCTTCCCACTATTCTGTGTATTTCATTTCATGTGAATGAATATCACCCCAGGGGATTAGCACCATGGGAGACTTTCTGCAAAACATGAGTATTAAGTAGAAATCAAAAGATATTTGCATATCTATTTGCCAACGTGATAGTGGGAATCTGCTACATGACCTCTTTTCCCTTAAATATTAGTTGTAACCTAGAATTCTCAGTGTAATTCAGGTCCTTCTAGCTTCTTGCTCAGTTGCACAGCCTTATTCAGACTTGACAAGTTTTCTGTTGAGCAGACTAACCCAGCAGCAGGGAAAATTTTGCACATAAACAGAAAGATAAAGCATGACCTCAAAAGATGGGCCGATAATATCCTGTGCTTCTGGAAATCCAGTACTTTTGCTAAAAGCATCACTCAGTCTAGAGCTTTTCCTGTGCAAAAATGCATCTTGTTCATTAATTCACAGCCTGAAATGTAGTTCCTGACAACTCTGTCCAAGTGAGACCCCCCCAACCCTGGCAGCCAGTGACATGTCCAACCTCACAGTTTGCTCTGTGAAAGAAAATCTGTGAGAAACCAGCACTGTGTCTTCAGGCCTGTTCCCTTGAGCTTGTCTTTCTCATGCCTGGACACTTGAGGCGGTTGCCCCACGATGGTCTCAGTTCTTATGGGCATGTTGGGTAACTAATCTGTACCTCTGGTGAGTTCCAATTAAAACTAAGCAAGGTCTCTATGTCCTTAGTGTCAAAGCAGCCAGTATGTCAGTGGTGCTCCACCACCTGAGCAGGAACAGCTCTGGGCACACATTTAGCAGAGAAGTCCTTCAAGCAGGGGCAGCCAGGAAGGGCAGCAAGATCTACCTCCCTTCTCTCTGCTCCCTGCTCCTGCCAGAGCCTCAAACACTCACACGCTGCCCCACCTCCACCACCAGCAGAACCCAGAGGTGACCAATGGTACCGTCCAAGAGGTCACATCCTCTTGGCACCAGTGGGAAAAACAAGTCTGGATTGTCAGGAATCTCTTCCCAAGTCTCTGTTTTAACTCAGATCATGCCTTTCTTGTAGAAGAAGCAGTCAGACTTTTGTCTGGTTCTAGCTTTTTATATTTGAGGGGGCAAAGCTCTCCCTTGCTTCCCTCCTCTGAGACTTTGCACTTCCTAAAGAGTTCAATTAGAGAAGGGAGTTTTGGCAAGCAAGGACAACACTCCAAAACTTTTGCATTAGGAAAGCTATAACTCAGGTGCACTTCTGAAAATAAACTTTAGGAGAAAAAGGATAAATCACTATTTGAACCTGAACATACTCAACCTCTTTTATGGATGTGAAAACATCCTGAATCACATGCATAATTACTTGGTGCCATTACTTTTATTAATGCTTATTGATGTACTTATTTCCTTTACTTATTACTATTTTATAATTCTCCATTTCAGTAGAGTACATTTTGCATTTAAAGGTACATTTTACATCTAGAAAAATCAAAGGAAATAGCAGGAAAAATTGACATGAAGGTGTTATATGCCACCAGAGGACTGCTAGGTTAACCACCAGGATCAATCTCAAAAACCATCCCCAACCTCAGACCTACAGACCATTTACACTAAAAAAAGCCTTCTCAGTCCTGGAAGCCACCTGAGTTATGGCCAGAAGTCCTGTTTAACTCAGGCTGTCAAATTCTGTTTAGCTGGGTTGGCTGGTCACACCCCCAGCTCATCTCCCAAAACTATCAACCTTCTGCAGCTTGTTCTCTTAAGGGCTCCAGCCTTGTGACATGGAAGTTCATCATTCAGCTCTTGTCCCTGAATTATTCCTCTTCTGCACTTCACTTTTCATCTCCATTGTCCATAACAGAACCTGGAGAAAGAGACCAGATGGATTCATAGAAAGACCTGCTGGCAAGTAAAACTACAGGACTTTCTGGAGAAATACAGACAGGGAAGGGGCCTTGAGGCTGAGGCTTCTCAAACATTACAGGGCTGTTTGAAGTTGTAAAGAACTGGACCCAGCAACCCAAGCTGTCCCTTCAAGCGTCTTGTTTCCGTGATGCCCATGAAAAGAGTTAACCTCAAGCCAGATCCCCAGTTTCACTGAAATTCAGAGGATCTTAAACTCTTCTTGGGTATTTAGTTTCTTAGGTGTTTCTGAAGGCCCCACTAATGTTTATTTTTATTTTCAAATTCCTCTAAAACAGAACAGAAGGACCTTTGAAAATCAGTGTTCTGTGATTAGACCCTATGGACAGGTACACTTCACTCATCAAGCTAAATAAATGCAGTAATTTGATTCAGCCCTTGAGTTTCAGGGCTCCACATGTATTACACCCTGCTAATTTCCCTGAGATTTTTCACAGCTTGTATGGAGAAAGAAATAAAGACTTCATCCACATCTGCACTGATATTTTTGTTTTGCCACTGGTGACTTTTGCCTGAGTTCCCGATATAAAGGATGTGTGTCAGTAATAACAAAAATAGATGATCGGCAGCAGCCCTCACACTGTGACAGTTTGTACAATACTTAGTTGCCCTCTAACTCCATCACTTCAGAATCTCTTCCACTACCATCTGTCCTAAACAAGGGGGAGAGGCTTCTTGCTAGAAAATGTATTTTTTTTAAAGTACCTCTCTGGAGGATGGCATAACAACTCTGCCTTGAGAAAAATGCTGTTAGCCCTTCCTGTGTGTCAGAGTGGAAGCTGCTACTAATTATAGCTAAGATCCTGTCAGTTATCTGCATTTGCTGCTAATTCTCTTAAGATGCTGAAGAAAGTGAGCAAACACATTAACAGGAATGTGCCAGGAGCAAGTCACTATAATTGCTTTCCTGGCTTTCTAAAACCTGCTGTTGGCTTACAGCAGTCGCAGACTCATGCCACAACCCACAAAACAACTGGAACCGGCACGGGTAGCTTCATCCATGCCAGTGCCTGTCTCAAAACAGGCACATCCATAGCTGGCGATCACTGTGATAGCTGACGATTTTTTTGATGTACTTGGAGCACACTGGAGATTTGGACAACAGAGGAAAATATCTGTCACTCAGGCTCCTTTATCTGAGAAGCTAAGGAGGAAAAAACCCTTAAGTGAAATGGGATGTGCATTAAAGTGTTGTGGTGGCCTCCCTGGGGTTTTTGATATCTTTGCTAGGATCCAAAAGGACAGAAATCTTTCTGCTGAGATGCCTAGGTACAGGTAAAGTTGATGTTTCTACAGAGCAAAGTCTTCCCCAAGGACCATTTCTGCAAGTCTGGGCACACAGGATACATGTGTAAACTGGAAAGGGTTTACACATGTAAACTTCATGTGAAATAATAATCATGCTCATTTCTGGGACCCTCCCATACCTCTCTGGAAGTGTAAATGGGCCTTCATGGGGGCAAAAGTGTAAAACACACCCATATGAAGGCTCCTGCACTTGTTAAAAGGAGCACAAAGGGGGATTGGTGAAAACAAGAAGCTGGTCCAATGCTGAGCAGGAGGGTAGATTAAGTACCCACTTACCCACTTTCTTCAGAGCTTTTTACTGCTATTCATAAATAACAACAGGTGCAGTAGATTATTTCTTTTTCTTCTAAAACACACAGCAATGCGTATTTGGCGAGAATTTGAAAGATGGGATTTCCCAAGCCAAATGCAACCATAAAATTTTGCTGCCAGATGCTGGAGAGCAGCAGCTCTTTTGCCTTCATTAGGGTTTGATACCATTCATATTCCTGCACAGAGGGCAAGAAAATTAGGGGAGTGGGAGAAGAGCAGAGAACATCAACAAACAGTGAAGAATGCAGTATATTCAGTAAAAGCTTAATGAGAGAATCCCATGGTAACCATCAGGCTTCGGCTTTTGTGAGCAGCTCCCTGCAGAAATGCCACCGGCACATGTGTGGTTTGCTGCTGACACTTTCTGTTAAAGAGAGAAAAATCGTGAGGTCTGGATTACTCACAGGCTTGGCAATGGGACATCAAGCTAGGGGCATGGTGCATGCATGTGAGCATGGGACATGTACCTTGGTGTCCTGGAGAAGATGATTCCAAGATATCAGGTAGCCATAGTATAGTATAGGTAATTAAAATGGAAGATAGTGAGCTTAAACTACTTTTAAAGCAAAAGGATTTTTTTCTTTTTCAAAGAGGGCTTGCCAACTTTTGTAGCATCAAAATTTTAAAAAATTACTTCAGAATCCTTCAACATTTTTTACTGCATATATAGTGTGTTTTTTTTTTTCAAGTAACAGGTGCCATTTAATATCAGGTACCAGGTCATTTAATAGCTTTCTGGACTAAAGTCCAGAGTTCTTTCTCTTATTTTCTCATCTTGAACAGTCTATCTTCACCCTAACTTCCATCCAGATTCATACCAGGCTTTGGTCTTAACTTTGCTGAAAATAATAGATATCAACAGTGTTGCAAAGGAACAAATTATCAACACATACAACAACAGGCTCAAAGATCTTCTTCCAAATCCCCTTGCTGTGACAGCTGACAATCTTGCTGACCTTCCTACTGCACTGGCCTCTGGGACTGGGATCAGACTAGCCTGAAATCAATGTAACAGGCTTTCAAATTAA
Organism: Coracopsis vasa; assembly: GCA_026283785.1. NCBI lineage: Eukaryota > Metazoa > Chordata > Aves > Psittaciformes > Psittacidae > Coracopsis > Coracopsis vasa. Next base: position 4,573 of record JANHGB010028777.1, on the reverse strand, counting down.
TAAAGACTTAAAAAACATTCTGTTATCATCAACTCATGCTTGGACCATGTTTATAGCAACCCAGAAACACTATTTAGGGGTCACCTACTATGCTTCTTTTGAAAAAGTAGCACTGTAAAAACCTAACATCCTGAATTACTGCAATGCAACTGTATTCCACCACACTCTGTTGTAAACATGAAATCTACAGATGCCAGCCCTCGCATTGCTGTGGGTGAACTGTGGTGGCACGTATTATATGGGAAGTTGGAGAGTCTCACTGCAGAACCTGGGAGTTCTGGGCACTCTGTTGCTGAGGAATTTACTCTCTTTGCACATCCCTGATGGGTTTGCAAGTCTGAGTTACACCAGTGAGTCATGCTGTCAGCCAGAAGTAATATTAGGTGTCAGAATTAATACAAAGCTTGTGTCTCAGGCCATCTCCGTGTCTCCCTGCTGCCTGCTCCTCCAAAGCCTTTGGCTGACAGCAAGAGATATTTCTAGCCACCAGCCTGGCGGCCTGTGTTACCAGTTCTTGTTGGTTAGAAGAGAAGTGCCCTGGGTAAAACCAGCATCTTCCAGGGACTTTTCCAAACCTGAAAAGTAAAATGTTTAATATTTATCAAGACAGCCTGAAATAGGTCCTGAAATGGGAGAAAACATAATGTTAAATTGGAGATATTTACTCTAGAAAAGATGGGAAAAAGTCAGGAAAATATTGGCTTTGGAAGTAAATACAAAGAAATAAAATGACAGCACACCTTAAAACCGCTTCATGTGCTAACTGAGTCTTGGGCTGTGTTGTCCAATTTGCTCAGCTGGCAAAACTGACATGACAGTTTCACACTCATCAGAATTAAGGACTAATTTCTTAGACAGATCACCTCTCTTGGGTATTGTCTTTCTAAATAAGACCCTAAGCTGATGTAAAAAATCTGCTGCTATATCTTCTTATTCACAAAGAATTCCTTGGACTGGAAATTCATCTCTTCCTTCATCCCATCACCTGTAATTTTGGTACCAGCTCTGAAGTTTCTTATAATGAAATGCTGTCTGTCACACATAAACTTCTAATATGTAACAGAACTTCAGAAACTCAATGAGAAATAGCCATGGGCAACCTTCTCCCAGTGTCCTTGCTTAGTCAGGGGTTGGACTTGCCCATCTCCAGAGATGCCTTCCTACCTCAGCCATTCTGTGATTCAGGAAAATGTGTCTTCTTTCTGGGCAGCACCAAGTATCCTTGTCTGCCAGTAAACAGAACTGTTCATATAAGACTAGCATCACCCATCTTACAAACACAGGGTCTATATACTTTTCTGTTACCTAATTTTAAGCATATAAAATTGTAAAACACACTGTGCTAGAATCACTGCTTGTAGAAGATTTAAATAAGAATGCAGCTCAGTACCTGTCTTGAATGTGATGGGAAACAATTCAAGCTTAAAGGCAGCAAGGTGTCTGGAATAGACAGTATCAAAAATCCTGCCTGTGAGGAGGAATACACAGTATCAAAAATCAGTATCTGGAATAGACAGTATCTGGAATAGACAGCATCAAAAATCCTGCCTGGAGGACCTTATCACAATGATAAGTTGCTAGATCTTGAGCTCCTGTGTAGGCTGACTTTTCCTAGCACACTAAGGAGGCAGCTGGTGCTGTTACACTTCTTTCTTTAGAAGGGTACCTGAAGGTACATCAACAGCTAAACAAGGAAGACGAGTGCTAGAAAGGAGATGGAGGCATAGCAGAGGAAGAACCCTGAAAGAGTGAAGATGTTTTAGAGCAAGTGGAGAACCAGGTGAGGATGTTTCATACCAAAAGAGAGCCCGGTCAGGTTTTACAAGATCCAACTATGAGCTGCCTTACTGCTTATCCAGATGCAAGTGGACACAACTTTAGTTTCAGTTGATGTGATAGTGAAGTTCACTCCTACCATGTGTAACAAATGCACTGGACATTGCATTTAGGAAGCTTGCTGTGTCGAGTACATGTCTCATGTTGTAAGTAAATGCATCTTTGGAGCCTGAGCTAAAGCTCTGTATACATGCTTTCATAGAGAAGACGAATCTTAAGGAAAGCACAAGGTCTGAATCAGGGTTAGGATGCTAGGAATTAATATGGTCAAGCCATGGAGGGGAGGCACCTCAGCAGGTGCTGTTATAGTCCCTCTGACTTTTCAGTTCATATTTTCTCCCACATAAGTATCAAGGTCTGTTCTGCATATTCCTATGTATTGCCACTACATCAGCCATGGAGTGTGTAGGCTGTGAACTGTGCTGTCTGTTTTCTCCCAGAGGTAGGTGGCTTGCTGGGAATCACCTTCCATATGTCACAGGACTTGTGTGGTCACCAGCTGCCATGTTCATACTGATAAAAGCAGCTCCTAAGCTTCTGCAATTTCACCCAGAAAAGAACTCCTCCTTTGGAGTTCCCAAACTCCAGCCCAGGGTGTTCAGTTACCTCAGTGGAGTGGCACTGGCCCTTACAATCCTGTTTCGGAAGAGATTTTGTGTACTAGCATTTTATCATGAACAGTATTTCAACTTTTCCTCCCCCTGTTCATTCAGCTGTTTTGTTTCACCGCAGTGTGAGGTTTTGGAAATGAAAAAACAGTCTTTTCACAGGGGTTACAGCTTTGTGCTGTCTCCCTTCTAGAGCCTGTGAAGATGAAATAGTTGATTTCAGATGTGCATTTTAGCAGCTTCATAAACAAATCACCAGCACTCTTGACCAACTTGAACAGAGTCTGATTGCTGATTTTTGTGTCCTTCAGCCAGTCCCGGGGACAGTGGGCAGTGCTGGTGGCTGGATTCGCCTCTAATTCTCTGTGTGTGCCTGCAGGTAAATAAAACGCCAGTGCCTTGAAATTTTTCAGATGTGCCCTGTGGTTCTTTGAATGAAGTGAGGTCATTATTGCTACTTTAGATGGCGAACATCACCTTTGTGTCACCCCACCCAGAGATCAGCGATGCATTGTCTACTGGAGCTACTTCAAAAATGTCTTTGTAATAATAATCTAGTATGAGGTTAAGGGTATCCTCCAGATCAGTTATCCACTGCTCCTGGGCTCTCTAAAGTGCATTATCTGCTAGTATAAGAGCTTCTGCTTCTGCCTCTAGAATATAATGCACCTTCCATAATGAAAGTATCTATTAATTGATTGATGCAGATTAGCTTGTTCAAATGTTTCAGATGTTGCTATACACATTTTATTGTCATATGAAAGAAAAAGATACAAATCGTTTGCACATCCTAACTATATCTAGTCTTTCACACACATTTGGGACCAGTGAAGTATGTCTGATCCTCAGACTTCCCGTGACATCATTGTCAGATCCATAAATCCTTCCAGGTGCCTGGAAGGAGTTTTCTCCAGTGTCACTGCTTTCTTTCCTTTCATTTTCCAGGTTAGCTTTGTTTTATTATACTGCAGAAGTCCTGGTAGGCCAGGAGAACTGGGTTTTGGTCAAGCCATCCTGACCTATTCTTTTAAAAGATTCGTTATACTAATGCTATTTTTCCTCAGAATTTCTGCTCCATTTTTTTTGCAGACACCAGTACATGTTGCTACAGGAATTTCTCTTCTGGGCTTGTATTTCACTTTGAAGTTCTGTCTTTGTAGGTTTTTGATCATGTGCAAAGTCTAGATGGTGAAGAAGCTCAAGATTTGTCAAAAATATCCCCTAAGGTTTGTGATCTATTTTAGCTATACTGTGCAGTATGTGCTGATATCCAGTGACAGTGGTAAATTCTTTTCTATTTGAGTACAGTTTTGTGTGATAGTTCCACACTCTCAATCCTTATGCCCCCAAACTGTCTCCTGCAAAACACTGTTTTGTCCACTATTTACAACATATCCACCTTTTCAGTGTTGTGACCTAAATTTCTAGGAACATACCCTGGAACACATCCAGTGACTTTGTTGCTTCCATTTATTGTGGTTTAAAACTAATACAGTCCCATGTTCTAAAAGTTCTCATCAAATTTTCCCAATAAGCTGTCCTTTTTGCTTTTTATTTTGGGCTTCATAACAAGGATTTGTTTTCATCTGTGCTGGGTACACCATAATGATTATTATGGATTCTGATTTTTCCACCAAGAAGTTAGAGATTTGAAAATGCTTTATTGTTTTTGCTTTGTTTGAACAAATGTAGAGATATTTTTTTCCAAGGTCTGATCAAAGTAACTCACACAACACCAATTTTTATTTTGTTATGATTCAGTTTTAGATGGCACTCCATCTTATGAGTAGTGCTATTAGGTTTATGTTGAGTGTCTCTATATACTAAATTGTCAAGAGCAAGGACTCCTACTTCATCTAGTATTTCACTGTACCCCTTCTGGACTTGTGCAGTTGCTACATGAATATACCAGAAGGCATATTCTGGAAGAGCCATCTTCTAGACAGACAAGTGAGGGTACTTTGAGACCTTCTTTGTCCAATCTGACACAATGTCCAGAAGCAGACTGCAATTGCTGAAGAGGGCATGTAAGAGATGTCCTCTAGGGTGCTTAGACTGTAGCCAAGCTGTAGAGAGGAGGAAAAAGACAAGTGAGACACTTGTCTCAGGAGTCATGTCCTGTGTGATCA